>PVJH01012270.1:0-65120 GCA_004026705.1 Nesogale talazaci
TTTTTTTTCATAAATCTGATGAAATCTATAGATTCAATCATAGGAAAATAATCATAGGAAAAAAATAATACACAATCTTGAGAAAATAGATTCACAAGTCTCTCCAAAGGCACTGCACAGAGGCCCCTCCCTAGCAATTTCAGGCACTAAACTATAGCTTGGAAATTTCTATTATTTATAGGTTACTCATGTAAAATCCTTTTAAAGCACTTTCTATAGAACCACAAAGGTAGGAGCTGCTGTTTTATTCTCAAAGCCTAGGAAGTTGGTTATTTCCATGAAAATTTTTTTCCTATCAGCTTTCTGAAAAGGATTTCATTGAATGGTCATTTTGGGAGATAAAGGACAGAGAACATTTAAAAAATGGTACGAGAGAAGAGCAAAAGGGTAGAATGTTTGAAATAACATACATGATGGGAGTATAGGATACCAGGTACAGAATGGTACTTGATAATTGGATAA
The DNA here is from genome assembly GCA_004026705.1 of Nesogale talazaci. NCBI lineage: Eukaryota > Metazoa > Chordata > Mammalia > Afrosoricida > Tenrecidae > Nesogale > Nesogale talazaci. Next base: position 463 of record PVJH01012270.1, read on the forward strand.
TAGTCTTGAAAATAATTAAACACATAAATAATAGTTATCACTTTATGAACTCAAAAACACTCTTGTATGAAGGTATATAATTGGTATATTTATAAACTGTGTTTCCACAGTTTATAAAGTCATAGTGAACATAATCTATATTACATTCACATCTGCATATTTACAAGGTATCTTCTGTAAAGTATATACAAAATAAAATATCAACATTTTACTTCAGTACATTTGTGATAGTCTCAGTATATTTGCAAAATAGTTTGAAACAAAGGCATATTTTTCAATAATAACAATACAACAAAAGAGCAGTCTCTCAAGCACAAATTTACTATTTTATGCAAAAAATACAAGTCTAAATATTAGCATTCCCATTCAAGCTTATTCAGTACAGATATGTCTTTATAATCTTGAAATATAAAGTTTTAACTATCAAGGTAACAGTACTACTGACTTATAATTGGCCTTAAAATAGTAAATGCTAATAGATTGATACTTTTTCACATTTTAAAATGCTTCAAATTTTACATAATTATTAATTCTGAAAATGTACGGTTTGCCACTCACTCAATACACTTTTGAGACGGAAAAGTCAATCCTGCCCCTTACAACAACTTAAAAATTTGAGTCATAAACATATTTTTATAAACAAGTGAAATCACAGGTACATTAATAATATCCTTTAATTTTTTCAATTTTACTTCAGAGCCACATATATGTACCTAAAGAGCCACATGTGGCTCACAGGCTGCCCTGATGTAACCCATGACCCCCTCCGTCAGAGTGATCTTGGGAGCTCTTTCAACATGTAGACTGCAGGCTCTGCCCTAGAACCACTTGGAGATCTGGGAGTATCTATAATTTTAGACATTTCCAAAGAATAATGAAATGCAGCATAGTGTGGAAACCTAGACCAATGCTCCTTCTGGGTGTATAGATTAACTTGGGGAAAATGTTTTTTTAAAAAACCTAATTTCCTGATTTGAGTGAGATGATTCAGAGTGGGGACCAGGAAGCAGCCGTTAAAAGAATCATTTCTATAAACTTTTATGGTAAATAATGCATATCCTTTATCAAGTTATATATGAGTACATTCAGTGATATAAATGGCATTGTCCTGAAAACTCCAGTGAACCCAGCCCTTCACTATTTAAGCAAGTGTTTGAGAGCAACACTTGGCTTTTTTTTTTTTTTTTTTAAGGCATCACTGCCCCTAGGTGGTGGGAGTAGGAGGCCCAGCCTTTGCTCCTGGGAGCCGGAATTGAATAATTTATTTATAAATGCCAAGTGTTGGGGCTGAGCGCCGGTGGCGTAGTAGTTGTGCACGGGACTGTGGCCCACTGGGCTGGAGGTTCAAATCCAGCAGCAGCTCTCCAGGAGCAAGGCTGGGTCTCCTACTCCAACCACCAGAGGGCAGTAATTCCCCCCCCCCAAAAAAATAATAAAATTGTGATCAAGTGAATTGTTATGCCATAGTTCACCCATTAAAGGGAAAGACTCAACTGATGTTCTCAGCTTTTAAACACACTAATTTTCGATACTCAATTTAAATCTAATATTTTCCCTCTTTAGCCTGCTATGTGATCAGAGGTAGTCGTTCCAGCTTGCCGACAATGTAATGTGGATTATAAAAGATACATTTTCTAGCCACATGCCTTTGTGGGGTTTAAGCACTCTCTATGGAACAGGGATTGGAAACCCACTGGTATGAAAATAATAATCAAACCGCAAACGTGGATTTTATGTGCTTGTGATTCTACAACAAAATGCCACATTTCCCTCACATGTGAGTTCCTACATCTACTACTGGGAACAAATCAGAAAACGCCAGGAGCTGGTGGGCCTTCTGTGTGAAGAAGCTGTCTACTCATTTTCTACCACTCCTGTCCTCAGCTATCACGTAAGTAGTCCGTACATATAATTCTACTTTAGGATTTCTTTTTTTTTACATGCAGAAAAAGTAACTATTTGCAAGACCACCCCGCAAATCTGAGGGCAGGCAGAACAGTGACCAGAATCCAGGTGGAAAGCTTGGCAACAATACCTCAGGACGTGGTGCCTATTACCAGGCATTAGAAACACTGTAACCTGTTCAGTGTGTCATGGCTCCATCACCTCCTAGCTCAGCTACGTGTGCAACCAACCTGGAACCCCGAGCCTACAGAAGAACTCATAGCAGCAAGAGAGGGGGTCCAGGGCTGGGCACACACGGCTGGGAGAATGTCTGCTGTCAGCTCCCTTCTCTTGGGTTTGAGAGGCTTCTTTGCCCACAACGACATACTTTTCTATCAAGTTCTTCCAAAAACTTATCCCGCCCCTTTGCTAAATAGAGTCATAACTTCCTGGCCAAGCAATGACTAAGCAATTACCAAAACACAGCATTGTCTTGCCAGAAAGGCAAATCACTTCGCAAAATAAAAAACTGAAACTAAAATCTATACCTATTCAGCCAAAAACTATGTACTAATTTTCAACCATTTGCAGTCTAGATTATTGTAACAATCAGACCATTTCCCAGCATATAAATGATTCGAGGTCAAAAATAATAAATTTTTAAAGTATGTGTTTAAAAACATTACACAGAAATATCAAAACCAAGTAATATTATATGCTTACTCCTCAGAAAAAATCTGAAATGAAGATACTAACACAGCAATCCTGGGGAAAGGATTTCAAAATATAACAATGGTCTAAGGCACTCCCTTATCTCCAAACACACCACCGACAAGGGGATAAGCACAGGAAGCACATAAAGTGACGCCTGACTTCTCAAGTCCTTTTAGCTGGTTTGGCAGTTAACTGTTTTTCTCTTTCAAATTCCTTCTCTCGTTGCTGTTCCTTTTCCAACTCTTCTTTCTGTCTTTTCTGCTGAAGCTTTAGTGCTCTTTTCTGTGTCAAAATAAACAAGTAGATAAATAAAACCAAGCGAACAGTCAAGTGGTACACTCGATGGCCTAAGTTAAAAGCAACAGTATTTCACTGTAAGGTCATCAGTACATATGAGTCCATTTCCTATGTCACTTAGGTTAGGTTCTCGAAGTGGGGAACAAGCCCCTCGCAGCTCCCATTAGATGGGAATTCTCACGACATAACCAGAGACCATCAGCCAACCAGCCCAGCTATTAACACGGAGCCAATGAAAGACAGCTTATGAAAGGAAATAATGTGCCACGAATTAAGTATATCATCATACATGGACACAGACAAAAAGACACACAAACCTCTGCTTCGACATAGAACGTGAAAGAATTTTTTCAACTCACTTTTAACTTGGATGTCTTTTCATGAAGCATCAACATTTCTTTTCTTATATTCACCAACTTGGTATGATAGTGTTTAGCTTCGGTGAACTTAAAATGAAAAAGTAAATGAAAATTCAGTTAAAACACACTGAAATGTCAAAATAGATAAATACATCAAATAAGTCAATAAATATGCTCATTATTTCTAAGTTGATCTTAACTTAAAAAAACCTTTCCTCTATATTTTAATTCCAAAATTCAAATTTAATTTAAACCATTAGAATTATTAAAAAACTTGAATGACAATTTGTTCAGATTTTTCTTTTAAGTTAATACCTGAGATATAAGAATGGATTTTGTGTTCATACTGACCTGTAAGCCCTAGTCTAAGAACAATCAGTTCCCGTGATTCAGCCCCACTCAATACTAAAAGGGATCACTGTAGATAAATGGGTGCTATGGCACAGTGTGGTAAAGAAATCATAGGGAATAGCATCTGGTATCTTAAAAGCTTATTTGGGGGCTGAGCCCCGGTGGTGTAAGTGGTTGAGTGCGGGACTGTGGCCCACGGGTTTGGTGGTTCAAATCCAGCGGCAGCTCTCAGGAGCAGCGCTGGTTAGCTCCCATGACCACCAGCGGGCAGCGATGCCAAAAAAAAAAAAAGCTTGTTTAAAGCAAGAAGCCATCTAAGTGAGGTGACAGCTAAATCCAGACAGAAGAAGCACACCTCTATGTGATCCAAGGATTATAAAAAACAAAATCCAAGATCAGAGAAAGGAAATGTATAAATTCTGAGCACCACATTCGCAGAGGGTTATGGATGATGGATGGTGAAATCCCAAATTCCAATTGCAGAGACTCATGAAGATTAAGTCTTCATTGTATACCCTGCCTACAGACAGAGGACATCAGGAAGTGTATGATTACAGATATAGTTTGGTTAAAATTTAATACCATATCATTTGTTTTCCCTTTTAAATCATTCTTAGTTTGTTCTATTTTTGGTTATTCTCTCCTTTGACTATTTTCTTTGGGGTTGAAAGTTACCGACATCACTGAAAAATTGTACAGAAATTGCTTAAAAAGAGAGAAAAAGAAATTGTTAAATGAAAAGCTAATCTGTACAAACTCACTGAAAACATTTAAATTTTAGTTTTTTAAAGCTACTGATGAGAAGTCATTTATATTATATCTATAGACATTTTGCTTTTAAAAATATACAATATAATCCTAAAATTTCAGTAAAATTATCTAATAACACTACCAGTTCAAGAAAAGCACAATTCTATCCTTACAAGGAGAGACTGAGCCAACGTCCAAAGGGCAGTTTAAGGGAAGAATCTCTGCCCATCAAGAAAAACCACGCTGTGATCAAAAACCTGGGAGAACTGTGGCCCCAAGCCAATCATATTCCTGGGGCTTTTGAAGCCAGACCAGACAGACAGTCTCTGTGAAGACACTCTTCCCAAGGAGCTCTAAGCATGGACTTTACGTGTCACCTAGCCTCTGTACCATAAAGTGAACCCACATATCACAGGAACCCAGGAGGATGCTCTAGAGGTCTAACAAGGTAGGAAAGAAGCAAAAAACAAAAAAACCCACAATCTCAAGCAAAGTAATGGAGAGAGAAAAAATGAGAAAATTTTCAGTAGAAAGATGACTAACAACCTCAATGTGGCTGCTTGGAGGACTAAGGTGACCTGATCCAGGCTGTGGTATTTTCAATCACTTCATTTGCATGTGAAGACTGGAAAGTGAATATGGAAGACCCATATCAATGTGTTTGAATTGCGGTGCTGGCAAAGAATATTGAAAGTACCATGGGCTCCCAAAAGGATAAACAAGTCTGTCTTTGAAGGCACAAGGCCAGTGCTCTTCGAGGCAAAGATGGCAAGACGTCGTCTTCCATACAGTGGACAAGTTGTCAGGAGAGAAGGACTGCATGCCTGGTAAAAGAGGAAATGCCTGCACTAGATGGACTGAAACAGTGACTTCAACGTGGCTTTCAGCGTAAGAACAATTGTGAGGGTGGGGCAGGACTGGGCAGTGCTTTGTTCTGTTGTACACGGGGTCACAATGGGCTGGAACTGACTCCATGGCACCGAACAACAACAATGGCTGCAAGTAGTCACAGTTTGATGAGCTCTAAAGATCAGACCTCTTTATATACCTCAGGCCCTTACATTCCTACCTGAAATCTAGACTACTCTTGGGCTGAAAGATGATAAAAGAGAGAAACTTAGTCCTGCACACTCACGGTGAATACATAATATGACACTGTTTGGTTCACCTATTCTAGACTCGTTCACTGGGCAAACACATACATTCTGGTATAACATGCACTCAGTGGGGAAAACAAATGTAGGCTGTTGTAGTTTCACCCACCTCCTTCATCAGAAGTCATATACTACTGAGCAGAACTTCATCGATAGCACAGACCGCTGTCCAATGCTAGAGGAAATGGGCTTTGTTTTTGCTTGTTATAAAACAAGCACATTCTCAAACCACATTTTCCCAGTAAAAGGAACCCTTGGGCCATACCAAGTTAAGCAATCAACTATGAGTGGAAATATTGGTGATTTGAACCCACCCAGAAGTGTCTCAGAAGACAAGCTTGTGTTGGAAAGGTCATTTCACGGCCTCAGAAGCCCCAGGGAAAGTTCTGTTCTGCATGCACGGGGTGCCATGGGGCAGAATCAACCCAATCACTCACAATAACAGCCCAATGGCAAGTCCTTTTGGAGAACAAACCATTTCGAGCGTTCAAGGTGTGAAGAGAGGGTGCCATGGGTTCTTTTTATAATATCCTGTTTCTCAAAATAAAGTGCTATCAATCCCGCTTTCTAGAAAACTATAGAGCGTCTCACGCTACATTATGGATAGCTTTAAGACATTATGCTGGGGGAAGGAAATAAGTCACTCACAAAAGGACAGATATTGCATGACCTTAATTATATAAAAAGGCAAGAACAGAATAATACAGTAAGACCGACGTCTATTAGTGGTACCAGGGGCAAGAGAGGCGGGGAAAGGATGGCCATTGGTTACAGAGTACCAACTTTTCTGGTTGATGGTGATGGAGAAATCATATTGCGGGTAGGGTTGCACATTCAATTACTGTCATTGTTACCAACAAGTTGTAAACACCTTTAAAAAGGTGACTCAATAAAAGTTACAGAATAGATATATTTACAATGACAAAAAAAAAAAGCAGCTATTGCGGCTGCTAGTATACAACTAAACACTTCATGGGACTTAATTCCTTGGTTTGGAGGTTTAGGGTCATGGTTCCTGGGGCATTCCAGTCAAATGACCTAATAGGTCATTTACCATGTCTGTCCTCTGAGTGTGATGCATAGCACCTGGACTCTTAAAAGCTGGCAAGCAGCTATTCAAAAATACAACCACTGGTCTCTATTTGCCTGAAACAAAAGAGGAAGAAGCATCAGACAGAGGTGAAGGAAACAGAAATGTGGCTAATTGCTTCCAGGAACACCTGGGTCCTTGGTCAAGAAAGTGGATGGTGTGTTCCCTGGCTACCATGACTGAACGTTTTTATCCAAGATGGTATTTAGGAATCTAGATCAAAAGGGGGTAAGTGCAGAACAGAATTTCATATTCTTGTTTTGTTTTTTTGTTTGTTTGTTTTTGGCATCATTGTCCTCTGGTGGTGTGAGTAGGAGGCCCAGCCTTCACTCCTGTGGAGCCACTTCTGGAATTGAAACTACATCCTAGTGGACCGCAGTCCCACGCACAACCACTACGTCACCAGGGTTCAGGCCCAGAATTTCATATTCTAATGAACAGACTTTCCAGAGATATGTGGCCTGGAACTAATTCCCTGCCATCATCTTTAAACGTTAAATCAAAATTATCCCCTTAAAACTAAACAATCATTTAGCTTAATAATAAATATCTGCCTTGCAACTTATACTCTTTGGAGGTCAAATAGAACACTAGCACCTTGAAAGATCAGATGTAGCTTAGGGGCAGTGAGTTTATGGTTGTGAGGAAGGAACAACTCCGAAAAGGATGGTAAGAATGGATGCACAACTCAAAGAACGCAGTCGATGTCACCAAGCTGCAGATGTAAAAAACTTGAGGTAGTGTACGCTTTACTCTGTATATTCTCGGTAACAATGAAAAATAAAATAAATTATTTTTAAATAGCTTTGGTGGCATAATGGTGATGCCTTGCTCCATGGGAGAAAACCAGACCTTCTACTCTCATAAATAAGTTAAGTTTCATAAACTCACAGAAGCAGTTCTACTCTTTTCTAAGGAGTCGACATCAACTCAATGTGTTTTTTTTTATAGAGTTTTGAATGAAATTCATCTATTACCAAATTGATCATTGTCAAAGATCTTTGTTTGACATTCTGACTATGCCATTTAATGAAATCAAATACTAATGTTAAGTGGGGAAAAAAAGATTCAATTGATAGTTAAATGACAATTTGTTTTCCTTAAAAGTAAAAATAGTAGCTAAAAGTTGCTGATTTTCAATTCTCCTTTACAAGTCTCCAATTATTCACAGACCAAACTCTTTTAAGTTAAATTTATCAAATTTAAGACTAGAAGGCTAATTCATGAAAATGGGTCTAGAAAAAGCTGAAAAACACACTGCCATTGAGTCGATGCCAACTCAGTGCAGACACTAGAGGACAAGGGAGAACTGCCCCTGTGAGTTTCTAAGACTGCAGCTCTTTACGTGACTGGAAAGCTTTTTCTCCCGAGGAGCGACTGGTGGTTTCAAACTGCTGACCTTGGGAGCAGCAGACCAATGCAAAAGCACTACAACACCAAGTCTAGTGAAGTAAATAAACATTTCCTATTAAAAGACAAATTTTACATTTTTTAGAATTAGAGGAAAAGACCCTAAAGATATGTAAATACAAAGCTAAGTTGGCTGAGCCCCGGTGGCGTAAGTGGTTGAGTGCGGAACTGCAGCCGGCGGGCATGGCGGTTCAAATCCAGCGGGAGCTGGTAGTGCCCACGACCACCAGAGGCGGTGATGCCCACACACACACACACAAAAAAATTCCTAAAACAAAGCTAAGTTAAAAAGAGCCCCGGTGGCGTAAGTGGTTAAGTGCAGGACTGCAGTCCACGGGCTTGGCGGTTCAAATCCAGTGACGGCTCTCACTGTGGGTAGTGCCCACAACCACCAGAGGGCAGTGATGCCCAAACAAAAAACAAACAAGAAGACTAAACCTAGCTATTTTTAAAATAAGAGGTCATTTAATTAAATCATACTTACCAAAGCATTAATATCCAACATAGAATGACATTCCTTAAATTTTGAAATCTCTTGCTCCAGTGTGTCTAATAATACGACTTGGTTCTGTCTGAAACACATGCACACAGCCAAAATTAACTTATATACTGCAAGTATTGGCTAATGTTGAGAGCTAGAAATTAAACTGGAAGCTATCAAACCACTCACAGAGACATGACCTCCAAAGCTTATTTGGTGTAGCATACGATAAATTATTTTTATTCTTCATGTGCAAATTCTCATAACTAAAACAAACACATCATTTAAAATCATCTGGGGCAACTCTATATTATCCCCTTAGAAGAACATCATCCAAGAAACTCCATGTGTTTTATCAATTGTATCATTGAGAGATTCTCAAAAAGGAAATGAAAAGCAGTGAACTTTTCAAAGTAGAGTTTAAAAGATGCAGTATCAGTGAATAACTCAAAATTAGTAAGTAAAATGTGAGATGGAAGCAGCATGATTAGGAATCAAGGATACACCTGCAGTTTACAGGTGGTTTCCTGGTTGCCAGGGAGATTCTTTCCCAGGTGTGTCTCTAAGTCTAATTTGTAGGGAAGCCAGATCATATGCATGTGGTTCTTATTCAAGCTTTCTCTGGTCCAAGAAAAGGCTCAAGACCTTTTTAATCACTAAAAAGCTGCATTGTCCAGCAAGGAAATATCACTGTGGAATAATGTGTTCATGTAGGAGTTGCTTTCATGGTTTCAAAGTGAGAGTAAAATTACATTGTGCTAAAGGACATGCAAGTTGTCCTTGTATCAGAGGGTTACAACCTGAGGAATGCCCGTATTTCTCGGGACCTAAATGTCCTCATCCATGAGTGAGAAGATCAAAGCAACAGGATTCCTAAGGGCCCTCTTTAGAATTCTACTGAGAAGAAAAGAGCCACCAGTGTTATGGCCACAGGGCTAAGGGACAACGAGGAGTCATCTAGATGAATATTATTGGAACATTGTCCCTTCACCTCTAACAAGAGTACCCAGAAGGTGAAATACACAACAGATGGTAGAAAGAGCCCAGCAGGTCAGCCACCTATGGTCAGCAGAATGACAAAACAGGCTGTTAGCACTCTGAGTACTTGAAACTGTACTTCTGAGGCAGGTCATCTCAGAACAAGATACTTGAGGATTTCTGGTAACCTATTTAACCGGGAGCTGAACACAAATGTGACTTCGATGAAAGCAATTTCTCAATGTGCAAATGGGGTTATTCACCCCATTCACCAGAAACTTTCATAGCAGAAACCAGATGATGCCTGTCTATCAGAAAGAATGGCATCTGGGGTCTTAAAGTCTTGTCCTCAAATAAGCAGTCAACCACGTGAGGTGTCTTCTAAGTCCACATGAAAGAAGCAAACCATCTTGTATAATCCAAGGATCAAAAATAATAAAATCCAGATCCAAAGGAAGGAATGGAATCAGAGCTGAAATTATGACACTCAGTTTGCAGAAGGTTGTGGAAGCCCAAACTCCATTTGCAATCCACGTGGACATGTCCAGAAATGTAGGTAGCCTGGTTATCGGACAGAGAGTACTGTAAAGTCCACTACGGCTGATGTAGTTAGGCTATGTGATACTTTATTATTTGATCTTCTGTTTGATTCATTTAATTTTGTTTCCATTTTTAATAGTTTCTGCTTTCATTTTGATTGAGCTTATTCTTTTGTTACTGTTAATGATTTTGTTTGTTTGGGTGTGTTTTGCATTATTTTCTGTGTATGAAATCCAGGATAGGTAAATCTATGGAGACAGTAGCTGGATTAACAACTACCTAAGGGCAAAGCAGGAAAGACTGGGGAGTAAAGGACAACTAAAAGCAACAAGAACAAGAAGAAAATGCTCTAAAATCCACCGTGGTGATGACTGCACAACTCTTAATATGACTGAACAATTAAATCGCTTGATACATGAATTATATGCCAATAAAACAATTTTTTAAACAAAGAACTTCACAACAATCTGGAATCTAGATTATGATTGAGGAGTAATTATATTAGAAGTGTTCAAATATTCTAAAAGCATTAATTTCAGCTTCTTACATTTAATATGTAAATAGTGATAAAACTATATTTCTCTGCTCATATTCGCTCAGTAAAAATACTCCATGACTCAATTTACAAAATATATCTTCATATAGTGCATACTCCTAACTTACACAGTAAGTTATGATTTATGTCAGCAAGGAAACAAGCACACACAGGGCTTGTTGTTCTCTTACGTGAGCTCCTGGAGCGCCTGCTTTGATCTCTGCAGGTCTGGCAAATAGTGAGAGAGCAGTCCTTCTGCCAGCTGCTCCACGGCTTTGTCTTCTATAGCCACCCCCTCAAACAACCCTTCATCTGGAGAAGTGTCGCTTAAATCTGTCCCTAAGGAAGAAATCAAAGTTAGGAAACTTTTGCTCTTGTTTTTTTTTAATCGTTTTATTGGGGGGCTCTTACAGTTCTTATCACAATCCATTCATACATACATTGTGTCAAACACATTTGTACATTTGTTGCCATCATCATTTTCCAAACATTTTCTTTCTACTTGAGTGAGCTCTTGAGTGAGCTCATTTTTCCCTCCTCTCTTCCCTCATGAACCTTGACAATGTACTTCAATTTTTTTTTTCTTCCCATGTCTTACACCAACCGCTGTCTCCCTTCCCCCACATTTCTGTGGTCCGTGCCCCTGGGGGCGGGTTGTGTGTGGGTCATTGTGTTAGGAAGCTTTTGAATTGATAAGGGAAAGGGGGGAATTGGTATGAAGAGAAGGAAGCTGGCCTTGGAATTTAGATTACAAACCTACCTCTCAACTACATGTGCATTTTGTAGACAGGGGTTGATTTCTTTAAAAAAATACTTTTATCGGGCTGAGCCCTGGTGGCGTAGTGGTTGTGTGCGGGACTGCGGCCCACTGAGATGGAGGTTCAATTCCAGCTCAGAGGAGCAAAGGCTGGGCCTCCTACTCCCCCCACCAGAGAGAAGTAATGCCTTAAAAAAAAAAAAAAAAAACTTTTATCTTTCCCTGAGAAAATGGATTACAGGGCTCAAAAAATGTTTTTAAAAGCTATTTAGGGCTGAGCCCCGGTGGCGTAGTGGTTGTGCGTGGGACTGCGGCCCACTGGGTTGGAGATTCAAATCCAGCAGCAAGGCTGGGCCTCCTACTCCCACCACCAGAGGGCAGTGATGCCACAAAAAAAAAAAAAAAAAGCTATTTAGTGGTGCTGTTGGGTAAAAGTTGAATTGCTAACCTCAAGGTCAAAGGGTGAAAGAGGAGGTGTCTACACCCAGAACAATTTACAGGCCGGGAAGTCCTATAAATAAAGGGCCACAGTGAGTCAGACTCATCTTGCGGTTGTGGATTTGGTTTGCTTTGGGGTTATTAGTATTCGGTAATGTCTAGGGCAGAGCCCTGGTTGTGAAGCGGTTACGACCTGGGCTGAAGTCCACAAGGTCGGCAGTTTGAAACCACCAGCCAGAGGCTCCATTGGTTAAATATGGGATACAGAAAGGTTTTCGCCCAAGTTGTGCCCCCTATTGTCTGCCCTTTGCTTCTACACATGGTCAACTGACTATACACTTGGAGGTCAACTGCTTAGAAGTCATCTCCCTGTGGGTTATCAGCCATCTAGCGGTCCGCCATAGGTGGGTTCACTTCCTGCTGATAAGGAGAGTGGATTATTTCCCTGAAGGAGAGCCCAGAGATAAGGTCAAGCCAACTCAGGGAGGACCAAAGTTAGGTTGCCATCTTGAATCTAGGGTCTGTCTGCCCGTCTTGCCACATGTGTGCCCCCAGTGCCGCCCCTTCCTATTGTGTACACCCCTAGCTCACCCCCCCTCCTACTACATGTATGCCTTCGGTATAACCCCTTCCCATTATGATGTAATCAGGGAGGTTGGCACATCCCCCAAAACGTATGTAAGCCATGACTGGAAATATATGTGCTCTCTCTGGGAGGACCTGCCTCCTTAGATCCTGGCCATGCGGGAGACGAGCAATTGCATGCTTTATCTTGTCTGATGTCTCTCAATTACACGACTGCCCCTTGGGTCTGTTTGATTGTGGGGGCTGGGGCCCCACAATTAAAGGTGAGGCTTCCTAGTTCCATAAAGAGTTACAATCTCGGAAACCCACGAGTCCGAATCAACTCAATGGCAGTCAGTTGGGTTTTTGTGGAGTGCAAAAGAACCTTAAAGCTTAAGAATAAACATAAAAAAAAAATTCTTAACTGACTGCGATGGAGTTGCCCTAGAGGACAGGGAAACTGACCGTGTGGGTTCTGAGTGCTGCTCTTCACAGGGTCGAAAGCCCCATCTTCCTCCTGAGGGTTCCGAACTGTGGACCTTGTGTTAGCAGGTCACACGCAACTGGTCACACGCCATCAGTACTTGTACTTTTCTGAACAGACATTTGTATGTTTCAAAGCACTCTAAAAGGTGTCTGAGTTCAAAAAGTCTGCAGAAATTATGTAAACAAAAATGCAGTGTCTATAAATATTTTCTCCAATTCACTGGAAGAAAAATGAGACAACATTATTATTGCTCGTAAAAGAGAAGTTGCTTTGTCATTTGTTAGGGAGAAGAGAGATCTTCTAAGAGTTTCTCAAAAGACTCAATACTGGTTCTGAAGAAGAGAGTATATGAACAATTGTCCTTTGTATGACATGTCTTTTATAGTTCCAAAGTACGAAAGCAGAAACTATGTGCCATAATTTTCCTTTGTAAAATAACAGTGTAAGCACTGTACTAGGTTCTCAGAAATATTTAGAAATACCCTCAATCACTTCTCCCACTGAGAAAAGTACAAAACAATTTCTGAACAGGGCCCAATGAAAGATTTCTAAGCATTTAGATTTACTGATTTAGAATGAGGAGGAAAAAAGAAAAACAATGTAAAATATGAGATGGATACATTAACTAAAACCATATTCTAAGCACTTTACAATTAATAGTAATCTCTGAAATATCTCACTTATAATAACTAGTAACATCAAATTAAAATATTATATATTACATTATTTTGGCAAGACTGAGAAAAAAATCATATTCAAAATTATGGTAGCTTTTAGACAAATGAAAAGCAATTTTTTAAAAAGTCTTATAAGGGTGAGCCTTGGTGACATAGTGGTTGTGTGCAGGACTGCAGCCCACAGGGCTGATGGTTCAAATCCAGCAGCAGCTCTCCAGGAGCAAGGCTGGGTTTCCGACTCCCACCAGGGTAGTGATGCCACACAAAAAATAAAATAAAAAGTCTTAAGAAATACAAACTTTGCTATTCTCAAAGTTTCAAGTTAACATTCAACCAGATAAAGCAAAAACTGAAGCACTTCACAAATAATATAAATTTTCTTAATATAAATAAGAAAAATGGAGTGCTTGGGAAGTGCCTCCAATGGGAAGAAAATTTATATGGCAATTAATAACTGCCTAAGACTTGATTGAAATAAGAATATAAACAGCAACATTCTTAAATGAAAACAGAGGGCTGAGCCCCGGTGGCGTAGTGGTTGTGCGCGGGACTGCGGCCCACTGGGACGGAGGTTCGATTCCAGCAGTGGGGCTGGGCCTCCTACTCCCACCACCGGAGAGCAGTGATGCCCCCCCCCCAAAAAAAAACAAAATAAATAAATAAATAAATGAAAACAGAAACCATACATACACTTAGCCCTCCTTAACTGGAGGTTGTGCATCTGTGGATTCAACCAACCACAGATCAAACAAACTTAAGTAGGGAAAGAAAGTCAGTGAATAAAGCAATCCTTCTAAGGGATAGGAGGGAGCATGAAGCACTGCTGACATGGCATTACAATGTGTTAGGTATAAAACAATGTGTTAGGTATAATACGTAATCTAGAGTTTTACCCAAAGGTTGGTGACTCAAATCCACCAGTCACTCCATGGGAGAAAGATGAAGCTGTCTGCCCCCATAACGATCTATAAAACTTAGGAACCCCTATGTCAGGTTGGTGGCAGTGGGTTTGTACCCACTTTAAAGTACATGGAAGGCTATGCCGAGGCTCTGTGGAAAGACTAGCCCCGTTTATATACTCCTGAGGGACTTGAACATCCAAGGGATTGGGGATTGAGAGGCGGAGGCTGGTACAGATCGCCCAGAGAACAGGGACTGCTGACAGAAGAGTGACTACAAGGATTCTTCGATGTTAAGGAGCCTCAATAGACATCCCTGACTAAGTAGACACAATTTTAACTCATGAGCATCCCATTTCTTATTAGTTATACAAAGCACCACGGTGACTCATGTTTTGACATAGATTCAGTAACTTTGTTCTGGGAGATTGATTACAAATAAGACCAAATCTCAACCTTACTTCTTTCTATAAGAAACATTTGCTGAACACCTGTTTTATTTACCAGGCTCTGAAGATATCAAAAAATAGAAAAGGCAAGCCCCGGCCCCGCGCACACGCGCACACACGCACACACACACACACACACACACACACACACACACACCGCCCCTTTGGTGGCTACAGAATCTGTTGTCGATTTGAGACTTAAGAGTGAAGGGGTGGAATTTGGTCTATCAATCAGGTCGCAGCTTGATAACTTCATTTGAAGGTACGAAGAAGATAAATAGCTGACTGGATCAGGACACAGACACTCACTCCCTGTTGAGACATGCTTGGTGACACCACACAGGGAGCCCTGGAGCTGAAGGAGCCATATGGAAACCCCTGTAAGTGCTGAGCTGCTCCTCCCACCCCCACCACTTGATTCACAAGACTTTGCACCCACTGGCCTGTGATCTTCCTGAATGTGGCATCATTGCAAGTGTTTCATGGGTCTGAAGAGCATTTTATAAATTGGAGTTGGATATATGGACTAGTATTGGATTATGGATTTCATCTGGACTGGGCTGGGCTATTTTCTTAATATACAATTAGTCTTTGATATAAAACTCTCTCTTAGCTGAGCCCCGGTGGCATAGTGGTTGTGTGCAGGACTGTGGCCCACGGGGTTGGTGGTTCAAATCCAGCAGCAGCTCTCCAGGTACAAGGCTGGGCTTCTTATTCCCACCAGGGCAGGGAAGCGGAAGAAAAAAAACCTCTCTTATAAACCTAAGAGTGTCTGTGAATTTGTTTCTCTAGTCTACATAGACTAACATACCTTCCCTGGAAAGACTCAGTCCAAATGAGTCATGAAACATGTGCTATCAGAGAACTGGTTACGGGAACCAAGGAAGGCAAAGATCATTTTCATGTGTCAAACCTCACAACATTCCAAAGGAAGTGTGGCCCGTCATCTGAGGCTTGAAGAATGAATATTTTCTTCATTATAGTTAAAATGTTAAATACTACAAAGGGGACCGTGAACTGAAAAATAAAAATATAGCCTCTCTACCTCAAAAGGAAATCACTTGGACTTTCTTACATCACTCCCAGAAATAATCTTTGCATTCCCATATATGTAACTTGTTTTTATCACAAATGAAATATTAGACTGTGCTAAAACTTTTCCCTGAGAAATATGATAGTCCAAAAGTATTGCAACTGGAATTCCCTTTCAGATCTACTCCATTCTATTCCTAAATGTGTTTAAACCTGTCTCTGTGATCAGTGGCTGGCCACAGAGGCAGGTGATGTCAGTAAGACACCAGTCGTAGTCCCACTAGAGTGCCATCAAAAAACAGAAGTGGAGGGTGCAATCAACACAGTGGCATCTGAGGGGATCTGCTGAGCAATTCAAGGCAGAGAGGTCTGTCCAGAAGGTTGTGAAGATTGTTTTGGGGGATTCCCAAGGGGTCACATTGATTCAATTTCTCAAAGAACACTGGACCTCCATGCCTTATTGAAGAAGCTTTAAGGACCTGGAAAATTGCACCAATGAGGGGGGGAGGGGAGCCAGAAAAGCTGTGGAGACATCGACAAGAGTGGTGAGGACTAGTCTACGAGAATCACTGGGAACCCTCACCCCATCCACTCAGCCCTGAGCTAGCCCCTGTGGGTTGCTTTTATTCCCAAACTCAAAGAACTAAAAGGAGCATCATTTTAGTCACTTGAGGAAGTCAGCATAGCTGTCTTGAAAGAAAATCAAAGAGTGTAGAATTTGCAGGGGAAGGGATAAAGGAATAGAAATACCACCTTCGGAAATCTGTAGACCTAGATAAAAGATACATTGAGACACAATAGTTTCATATTTCCATGTTTTGCTTCATAAAGGGTCCTGTAACTTTGCGGCAATATTTTTGACTCACCCCAGTACAACTTTACATCCTGTTGCACATCAATACACAATGTACTTTTTTTTTCTTTAGCAGAACATACTTTTACCATACTTTGTTCAAGCGATCTCCTATGAAGAACATTTTCACTGCTTTCCGGTGTTTCGGCTATTCTGAACAAAGCTACAGCAAGCTGCCTTGCGTGACTTCCCCCAGCCAGGCCACTGTCTCTGCAGGATCATGCATTGTCAGGATGAGGACTGTAAAACTGCCGCTACGGAGCACTCATTTACCATCCCACCAAGACTCTGGGAGGATTATTTCCACATGGGGATTATTTCCACTGCGAGAAGTGGAAAGGATGCAATCTCAGGAAGGAAGAGGCCTGAGGAAAGGTGGGAATTCCAAGGCCTGCTCTGTAAAGGATGAGGCTGTTTACAGTGGATAGAGCAGAGGGCCTCCAACTTTTTAAACAGGGCGCCAGTTCACTCATTGTCCCTCAGACTGGTGGAGGACCAGACGATAGTTTAAAAAAAAAAACTATGAACAACTTCACTTCCCGCCTGGGATGAGTCGGCTGCTAAGCAGGAGAGGCAGCGGCCAGATAAACGAGACCGCCTGGGATAGAAGGATGAAGATGCCTGCTCTTCCTGTAGCAAGACTTAGAGTCTTGGAACCCCAGTGGAGCAGTTCTATCCATAGAATCCAGAGGAACTGAAACCAACTTAATGGTTGGTTGCAGCTGGGGAGCAGAAAAACTCCGAGCTACAGGCAACAGGGAGTTCAAAGAGCAGACGACCACCAGCCTGGGTGGCCCTTGTCCTATTCACGCGTGTGAACTTGTTAAGCAGTGAAGAGTAAGGCATGATCTGAGCTTTATCTGGGAACAGAGATGTGACTGCAGTGTGACAGAGGGACTGGCAGAGCACCCGACCCAAGTGGGCTAATCTTACCAACTTGGGTTGTGAACACAAATGCAAACGTTGTACAGTAAAATCTCCAAGACCAACCAGAGATGATGGAAGGGGGGAGGGCTCAAGAGAAAAGAGAGTTATACTTGAAAGTTTCACGTGAGGGTGACTCCTCCCTACCAGAAGCAGACATCTGTGTGATTTATGTCCAAGATGTATGAGATGAGTGCAGAAGCACCAAGCAAACAAGAGGCCGAGAGTCATTTTCAGAGGCAATTATAGGAGGTCTGAAGAGAGGGAGAGGGGAGTAAAAATATGACCAGGAGAAAAGCTAAGAAGCCTGGTTTGGGGCTATCTTCTACATACTGGAACAGAGGATAAAAGTCACACCCGATGTCCTGAAGCTCAGCCCATCTAGAGTTCCTTATCTGAGCCAGTGAACACCGAAAACAATGAGTGACTGACTACCTCCCTAACGTTCTCCTCGACGACGCCGAGGAGTTCCAATTTAGACCCAGAGCAGTCAATGATGCCCCAGATTCATCAGGGCTTACATGTCTCCCGGAAGCCAGGCTGGGGAAGACTGCTGGAGGAATAGGGATGGAGGACCGTCACCAAGCAAGAGGGAGTCTCTCAGGAGCCAGTGGTCAACCAGAAGAGGTACATCCGAATTACAAACCGATCATCTTACCAGCTTTACCCCAGGTCACTGCCTTCAGACGAATGGCTGGCTCGCACCAGACTCCGCCCGCTCAAAATAACTCACCACCAAATGCCCCAAGCATACCCCAAACTCGGTCCCCCTCATCCCGTGGACCCAGCGCTAACGTCCAGCCCCCACCTCCGTGAAGGGGTCGGGACTCGAAAACGCCCCCTTCAGCCCCAGGGCCGCAACTGCAGCCGGCAGTTTCCTCCCGCGGGACGGCCCCAGGGGCCACCCGCTCCGGGCAGGCCCGGTCACTCGCAGCAGCCTGATCCCCGGCAGCACATACCCGGAGTCGAGTCCCCGGCCTCCAGGGTGCCGGGCAGCCCGGTCGGGACCCCGTCTGGGAGCGGCGGCTCAGGGACACTCATGTCCCTCCCGCTGGGAACAGGGAAGGGGTAGGCACCAAAACAGAAGCCGAAGGGCGGTACCGAAAGCTCCTAAACCCCGCCGGACAAACGCGGCGGCGCACGCGGAAGTGGTGGGCCGGAAGTCGCGATCGGCACGTGACCGCGGGCCCGCCCCTCGGCCTTCCGGGAACCGGGCAGTGACGTCGGAGACCCTGCTGGTGGTTAGCTGTCCCCGAGCCCGAGACGTGCGGTGGGCAGCAGCTGCCCGCTGTGCGCCGGGAAGTCCGGAAGGGCGTTAGGCTGGACCCGACCCAAAACGGACTTTGTTTACCAAACCAGGCAGAAAACAGGACACACGTGGGCAGTTTTCTGTGTATCCCTGTTAAAGGGACTCCGTGTTTTCACCGAGATTGGAACCTTTAAAAATGTGAAGTCTGGCCTCCTGTGAGTTGCAGGATTGTTATTGTTGAGGAATCTGACGCACAATTCCAGCCTCTCCTAGTCATTGTAAATAAAGTATTTAGGGCTTCCTTTGCAACATCTGGACTCGATGACTGGGTTTTGTAGCAGATACTAAAGTGATTTAGCCAAGTTATGGGAACGATGACCCAGATTTCAAAAAAGCATTTGGGAACGAGAGAAAATCTGATGAAATAAAACAGCAACGCCTTCCCTCCCGAGACCCCGTGCACTTCCACTGTAGTTTATCTGTGGTTCCCACCTGCCCATTCCAACTCGCCTGCATCTCGGGGTAGAGTGGAAACAAACTCCTGCAGCAGCCTCCCAGTGGCTGTGGTGGAACCCTGGCTGCAGCTAGTATCATCAGGCTCATCGCTACCAAACACGATTTTATGTTTCCAGCAATTCACTACTTATCAACCTAAATTGACTTCCCAAGCTCATTACCTGTGCATTGTCTGTAACCATTTTCTTTATCTTTCAGTGCAATGTTAAGCACCCTATGGATTTAAATAGTCTGTTTAATTGAATTTAGTAGGCAACATTTAGGCACTCCATTTTTAACTTTTTTCCCCTTTATTTTGATTTAAGGAAAAATTCCCTTTGAAACGATGAAGCATTTTAACTTGGCGTTTAACTTTTTAGCATTTTAACTTAGTGTAGCAGAAACAGTCCGCTAAAGGACATACTACCCATCTCATGTTCCTGTTTCTTCTTTCCATTCTGGGATGGATGGTTACACTTGTGTGTCAACTTGACTGCACCTGTATTCTTATTTCTTTTTTTTTTTTCTTATGGAGGAGAAGCATACTACTACTCAACCTCAACTGTAAGGTTGGTAGCCCTAAAAGCTTCTAGTTCGATGTGGGCCTGTATTCTTAAGAGGTTTAGTAATCGTTCTCCAAGGAAATGTGGTGTAATTACCACCATGATGAGATGCCGCTGAGAACAATCAATCAGTAGAAAGGTGTTTCCTGGGAGTATGGAACTTCTGGCAATGCTCTCGGACTTTTGCTCAATCAGGATCCTGCATCTGGCTTATCACTATCTGACCTTTAGTTCTCAGGATTTGAATCAGCTGCCTGGTGTATTACCTGCCTGTCTCGGGTGATCAGCCCCTGCAACCACTTTAAGTCAGGAGTCAGCTAAAGTACAGGACAACAGCATGAGCTATTTCCTTGTGGTAAATTTCCTTAATCATCCTCTTCTCCTCCCTCTTCCTCCTCCTCTTCTTTTCTCTTTCCTTCCCTCTTCCTTCGATCCAAATGTAAAAAAAAAACAGACAAAAAACAGGCGCTAGAAAACCAAAAGAGAAGAATATGTCGAGCATATCACAAGCTAAAAGGAAAAGAAAAGAAAAAGTTACACCTCCTGCTGCAACATTGAAGCAGTCTGTGGGCAAATTTTTGAATGATGTAGGAAGCATCAACAGAAGAAAGGACACAAGGTGTCATTGCACCAAAAACTACCAGTTGGCATTCAGCAATGTCAGAAGGCAGCACACAAGTAAGAGCCAATGACATGGAAGGGGGAGGTCCAAACTGCACTGAGGCATTAGAAACCCAAGCTCCGGGAGTGCACAGAATACCACCGGAAATGTTTCGACAAGTTGATGAAGCCCTGGGAGCTTTTGAGTCAACAGAATGAAGCTCTGGGAGCACTCACTAGAACACACCAATAAGTTTTAAGACCGTTACTTGGCCACTGACTGGAAGAAATGCACTGTTGTTCCCATTCCCAAAAAAAAGTATCCAGCAGGGTATGTGAATTATCAAGCATATCAATGTTATCACATGCAAGTAAAATTGTGCTGCCAGAAATTCAAACCAGAGTCATAAAAAGACGTAGCATAGGGGATTTGGTTCCTGATGTTAGACGGATTGTGGCTGAAAGCAACAAGTAGCAGAAAGATGTTTACTTGTGTTTTATGGGCTTGGCAAAAACAATTTATGGTGTGAATCATAAACTATGGATACCATTGGGAAGAATTTCAAATGCTTAATTGCACTCACAAAGAATGTATACATAGACCAAGAGGCAGTCATACTAAAGAGGCAATAAAATACGACATTGCTGAAAATCAGGGAACACTTCTTAGGGTTGTATCCTTTCCTCAAATGTATTCAATATGTATGTTGAGCAAATAATCCCACAAGCTGGCCTATATGAAGAAGAGTATGACATGGGGACTGGAGGAAGGCTCATCAATAATCTGTGATATGCCTGTGATGACACAAACCTTGTGATGTGCTATGAGATGACGCCACCTTGCTTGCTGGAAACCAAGAAGATTTGAAGCACCTACTGATGTCTCCAGTCTTCGGTATGGATTACAACTGTGATGGGTCGGTTTATTGTGCCAATCTGGTCAATAAGCCCATGTGGGATTAATATGGTCAAAGTTTGATTGGAGGGCAAAGAAAGAAGTAGCTTGGTGATCTCCACCTCTCTCTCTCTCTCTCTCTCGCTCTCGCTCTCGCTCTCGAGTAAACTCTGCCTCAACTTGTGAGCTATAATACCTGTGGGACACCCAGCCCGTGGACCGTGTCACTAGAGCTTGAGGTTCCTTTGAGACCTGCTTCTATACACTGCTGCTCTATACATTGCTTGAGCTTGTAATCTGGCTGACTGTTGGTGACCCACCCTGCTGCTAGCTGTGGTTGGACTGCCCTCATTGCTCTATGGAAGACTCGAGTGTATGCTTCCTTGACCGTGAACCCAGCAGCCCTTGTGAGTTGAAGGACTTCCAATATATTAACTGTTTCATGGAAGTGAGTTGAACTGAGCCCTCTGTACTGCTGTATGTGCTAATTAGCATTATATTCCTTCATGCTATTTATATGTACACATATATACATATGTACAGTAATATATAGCTTATTCTACTTATATAATAGGTTTCCAGGTTTCTTTAGAGAACCCTGTCTAACAACAATTCAATCCTCACAGCTGGATCAACAGACAACATCACAATAAATAGAAAAATATATTGATATTGTCAAGGATCTCAGTTTTCCTGGGATCTACAACCAATGCTTATGGAAGCAGTCGTCAAGAAATCGAAGGAATAATACATTGGGCAAATCGGCTATACAAAACCTATATAAACTGTGAAGTAGCAAAGATATCACTTTGAGGACTAAGGTGCGTCTGTTCTGATCCTCATGCCTCCCTCTCATGAGGACTCCTGTGATTACATTGAGCCTAGCAAGATGATGCAGGATAATCAGCCCATTTTGAGATACTTAATCACACCTGCAAAGTTCCTTTTGCCATGTAAGGCAACAATTCACGGATTTGGAGAATTGAACATGAGCATCTTTGGCGTGGCCATTTTCCCCCTGCCACAGATGTGCAATTGCACAGCATGCAACTGAGAAATAAGTACATGATTTTTTAACTTAATATAGGGCATCAAATAGAGGAAATGGAACTTAAGCCACACCTTAAAGCATCAACCACAGCAATTGCCATCTGCCTGTTGAGTCAGTTCCAAGTATACTGACCTCCCGGCGAACCACAGCAGACTTGGGCACTGTTGGGTTTTCGATGGATGATTCTTCAGCAGTACTACCAAGCTTCTCTTCTGAGGGAACTCTGGGTCAACTCACTCCGCCAGCTTTTTGGTTCGTAGCTGAATATGTGAAACACGTACGCCACACAGCACCTCTCACCTTGAAAGGAGGATGTCAACAGAAAAATTAATGAAACTTTCCAGGCAGGAGAAGACAATGTGAGTAGCAACAGTCCACCTCACACTCAAAGAGCTCAAGGTTCTAACATCTTTTGGGGGTGAGGAGGAGACAAGAGCCACACAGGTCAAATGAGCAGTAAAGAAACCTGATGGATAAAATGGTATATGATCTCTTAGACCAAAGGGAGACAGAAGATAACAACAAGATCCTTTTTTCGACAACACAAAAGATGAACTTATATACACGAACTTACCCAGATGGGAATACACAGAAATAAAACAGACCACATCTGTGGAAAGAGATGATGGAAAAGCTCAATGTTAGCAGCTAAACCCAGGTCAGGGGTTGATTGGAATAGACCATCAATGGCTCATATTTATCTTCAGAATGAAGCTGAAGAAGATCAAAACAAGTCCATGAGAGCCAAAATATGATCTTGAGAATATTCCCCCAGAACTTCAAGAACTTTTCAAGAACAGTTTTGATGTATTCAGCACATCAGACCGACAACGTGCTGAGCTGTGAGATGACATCTAGAGCAGTATCTATGAAGCAAGCAAAAGGTCATAAAAAGACCCAAGTGTGTGTCAGAGAGGTGCTGGGATTTGCTCTCCACCACAGAGGAGCTAAGACAAAAGGACATGATGCAAAGAGCTGAACAGAACATTTCAAAGGACAGCCCGAGAAGGCAAAATAAAATACCGTCATGACATGGACAAAGACCTAGCGTTAGAAAACCAACCAGCAAGAACTTGCTCGGCCTGGTTTTTATAAAAATTATTTTAAGGGGGGTTTCCAGAAAGAACCAGAAAACCTGCTAAGCAAATTCTAAAAGAGCTGTAACACCACTCAGCATATCTTAAGCTGAAAGAATTCAAGAAAAAAAAAATTCAAACCATGAGCTGCAACACTGAGCGATTCCCTGGACAAAATATTGAATGATGCAGAAAGCATCAGAAGATGGAAAGAATACACAGACTGCACCAGAAACACCTGGTCGACAGTCTGCCATTCCAAGAGGTAGTAGATAGCCAAGAACCAATGCTGATGAAGGAAGAAACTCAAGCTGGCCTGAATGCATTAGCCAAACCAAGGCTCCAGAAATTGTGGAATACCAACTGAAATGTTTCAGCAAGCTGATGAAACACTGAAAGCGCTCATTCATCTATGTCAAGTGTCCTGGCCTGCGGGTCCGTAATTCGCAAGTCCTGGAAGGAGGAGCGGGAATTGGGGGGACAGGAGACGCGAGAAATGGAGACAAGACAGGATTCTGATCAAGTGTCGTTTATTTGGGTATAGGGCAGGCAAGCTTGGGCAATTAGCATATGGTGATCTTCAAAATTAACAAGTGAATGGCAGGCAGCACAGCTGCAAGTCAAGCTTCAAAGGCCAGGGCTGTTAACAGTTACAAAGGTAAAACTACAAACCTCAGGCAACAAACTGCAACAGAGTTCAGGCATATCCGGCCTGTATCCAGGTCAAGCATGTCCCGGCTGGATGGCTCCGGACAGTCAAGAAATTTGGAAGACAGCTAGTTCCCTAGCTTCTTCAGCAAGGACTTTGAAGTCCTCCTCACTTTCAGCACACAAGGTTGCGTCACCGCTATGTCTCAGGTCGCATCACGATAAATGGAAAACAGGCTGGACTTGCCAAGGATTTTGTCTTGCCCGGATCCACAATTTATGATGCAGAGCAAATTTCAGACCCCCTTATTTCATATGTAATGAGCCCTAACTGCAAGGTCTGTTTGAACCCACTGGCCTCTGTTCGGGGAAATGATGAAGCTGTCTGCTCCCCCCACAAAGAGAAAAAAAAACCCGCACTGAGCCCCGGTGGTGTAGTGGTTGTGCATGAGACTGTGGCCCACTGGGTTGGCGGTTCAAATCCAGCAGCAGCTCTCCAGGAGCAAGGCTGGGCCTCCTACTCCCACCAGCAGAGGGCAGTGATGCCCCCTCCCAAAAAAGAGAAAAAGCCCCAGAAGCCCAAAGAGCTAGTTCATCTCTAGGAGTTGGATGACTCAAAGGCAGTGATTGGGGTTTTTGTAAATGCTCCTGTGGGTTAGCCTTTCAGATTCTAAGCACAAAATTGGCCATTCAAACCACCAGACCTTTCACAGGAGAAAAAAGAGACTGCTCCCTAAAAGTTTACTGTCTTAGAAACCCTATACAAGATCACTGGGCATCAGAATGAACTCCACGGCGGTGGGTTTAGTCGCTGTATCAGATAAAACAGACTAGGTTATACTGCAGCAGAGTTACAGCCAGCACAGTTAAAGACTGGACACAATTATACCCCCTTTGTGTTATGAGGGGGTCCGGCTCCATAAAGCTTTCACTACATAAGCTGACAACCTCTCAGCAATATCCTCTTCCCTCCCTCACTGCAGCGTCAAGAAGAAATAAAGCAAGTTTTATACCAACTCTTGAAGATTTCCACCCAGAAGTGATCAATGCTTCACTGAGGCATACAGTAGATCCTTGTGATTGGTTCCCCCTCTCTACCCCACTTTCCTCTTACCCTCCTGGTATCCCTACTGCCACTATTGGTCCTGAGGGGTTTATCTGGCCTGGATTCCTTGTGTTTCCAGTTCTTGTCTGTACCAGGGTACATCCTCTGGTCTAGTTAGATTTGTAAGGTAGAATTGGGATCATGATAGTGGGAGAGGAAGTATTAAAGAACTAAAGAAAAGTTGTGTGTTTCGTTGGTGCTTTATCACACTCTGACTGTTCATCTCCTCACCTAGACCCCACTGTAAGGGAATGTCTAGGTGCCTACAGATGGGCTTCGGATCTCCACTCTGCACTCCCCTACATTCACAATGGTATGATTTTTTGTTCTTTGATGCCTGGTACCTGATCCCTTGGACACATTGTGATCACACAGGCTGGTGTGCTTCTTCTACTATGTGGGCTTTGTTGCTTCTCAGCAAGAAGGCCACTTGTTTATCTTCTGGCCTTTAAGAAGCCCGATGCTCTATCTTTTGATATCCAGGCACCACCAGCTTTCTTCACCACCTTTGCTTATGCATCTGCTTTGTCTTCAGTGATCAGAAGGTGAGCATCATGGAATGTCAATTTAATAGAACAAAGTGTTCTTGTATTGAGGGAATACTTGAATAGAGGCCCAATGTCCATCTTCCACCTTAATACCAAACACATAAATCTAGTTCCCCACCATCATATATAAATATATTTACATATGTATATGCCTGTATTTAGACTTCTATAAATGCCCTTGCCTCCTAATTCTTTCCTCTACTTCTTTTTACTTTCCTCTTGTCCCACTATCAGGCTCAGCCTTCATTTGGGTTTCTGTAATTCTTCTCTATTACATTGCCCTTGATCAAGCCCTACCATGCCTACTACATTGTCCTGGTTATTGATTTTGGATCACTTGTTGTTCCCCTGTCCCTGAGTTTGTT
Source organism: Nesogale talazaci (assembly GCA_004026705.1). Lineage (NCBI taxonomy): Eukaryota > Metazoa > Chordata > Mammalia > Afrosoricida > Tenrecidae > Nesogale > Nesogale talazaci. The sequence continues at coordinate 26,681 of PVJH01012270.1, forward strand.
AATACCCACTTCCCTTCTCCCCCCCTCCGATGTTCTTGCCCCTTCTACACCCCACCCCCAACCACTGGTCCCCATGTTTTCTCCTCCAGATTGTTTATCCTGCCAATCTTATCTAGATAGACCTGCAGAGATAATAGGCACAAAAAAAAAACAAGAAAGCAAAACAAAGCAACAAAAGAAAAGAAAACAGCAACCCAAAAAACCCAATGACAAAGAAAGCCTTTAAATAATGCAAGTTCTGTTTGTTGACTTTTAGGAGTGTTTTTTTGATTAAATGTAATGGTCCCTGATCCCACAGTCTATTTTTGGTATTCCCTTGGAACTTCAGAGGGAAAGGGTAGTGGATTTGGGGCTTTTACTGTTATCTATAACCTTCTGCAAACAGAATTTAAGCTCTAATGCAATTCCCGCCTCTAATCTTAGAAAAAATACCTTTTTTTGTGTATGTGTACAAACAAATCTCATACAATAAGCTAGTTTTGTTTGTTATGAGATCGCAACTGAAGTTCTGGATGTGCAGAATTTAAGAATCAGAATGAGAAACAGACTCCGCTACCAACACTGAAGCATTAGTACCACTGTGGCTTACCTATTAAACTTATTTCATTTTCATTAAAGTGAATGGAGAATGTATGTCTGTTTCTATCTTTTTTGGTTTTTAGCATTATAGTTGGCAGTAACTTAATATTCATGATCCAAACACTCACTGGGTGACCCTAGTAGGCAGGGTAGGATTATCCCTGTGAATTTCTGAGCCTGTGACACTTTTTTACAGGAATTTTCAAGACTGCAACTTTTTTACACTCATCTTGCTCTCAAGGAGCGACTGGTGGTTTCAAACTGCTGACCTTGTAGCCACTGAGCTACCAGGGCTCCTTTAATATTCATGAGAGCAGTAGTAATTCAACATTTAATGCTCTTGATTAGTTAGTAAATTGAATGGAAAAATTATTCTTCATTCAAAGAATGTTAAATCCTTTAAGATATTATTTTCATATGCCTATATTATTCCAGAGACAATGGCTGTTCTGGAATCCTGGAAGGTGGATAAATCCATGAAACTATTGTCCTGGGAGCATCTTTATACCTTCAACCAAAAACATCCCCTGAAGCCTTTTAACCAATACTTCTGAAGTCTTTCAAACAATTCCTTACACCAACAGTGGCTCAGCATTACTAGGAAAGAATGTCAGCCTTGAGTTTTAAGATCTGTCCACATAGGCTCACAGTGGCAACAACTTGAAAAATTAAAGTCGTTCACTGCCATCTAGTCAATTCCACCTCATAGGAACCTATTGGACTGAGTAGAACTGCCCCCCCCCCGCCCCCATAGGCTTCTAAGACTACAGATCTGCTCCCATTGAATGGTTTTGAACTGCTGACCTGGCAGTTAGCAACCCCCCTAATAGGACACCATGCACCAGGGCTGCTGGTCTCTGCCCTCCTATATGGGCTCAAATTGACAACAATGTGAAAGATTACATAGGCAATTAGGAGCCTGTGCTTCATGGTAATGGAGGAGGAATAACTCAGTAGGGGGTGGGAATGGTTGTAAAACTCAAAGAATGTAATGAATGTCCCTAAAGGTACATGTGAAAACTTGAATTGGAGTGTGTTTAGCTGTAAATATTCTCAACAGCAGCAACAACAAATAAAGCAGTTATAAAAAGTAAAATAAAAACAATGGTTCTTCCACTTTGGGGATTTCATTAACATTATTGTTACTCTCATTGGGTAGTTTTCAAGTGAACACTAATCTTCATTGCTTTATTCTCTCACTGTTGATTCAGAAAGTGTGGTTTCAATGGCAGCATAAATTATTCCAAAAGTCATATTTCCTTTTGAGATTGTTCTATTGAAATTAGCTAGAATATGTGAATCATGCTTCATTCAAAACTGCTAAAAATAGTACTTTCATTGGTGTTGCAAAACACTTATTCCTTCCTTAAAATGCTCATTTCAAAGTGTTTCTCTTGCTAACCACAATTTCCAATGACTTTCCAGACAAAATGATGAATTTCAATTTCTTTGTAATGTGATAAGGTCAATAATACAGAGTCCAGAGCCTCCAATTCCTTTTTCAATTAAAAAATGCCAGTGGGTCGGGTTATTTTTTAAATTATTGCCTTAGTCTTTAGCCTTCCTATAACTTTCTTGACAGCATGCCTTGAATTAATTTATAAAGTGCTGCCTTTAAAATTAATTATTCACTGACCTTCATTTTAAAGTAATTTCTTTCTAAACTGTTCAATTAATTTCCAAGATCAAAGAGTATATTTAGGACATTAATATTTCCCAAGCAGCTACAGATTTCAGAATGTCATTTTCCTTCTAAGATTTCAAAAAATTCTCTGGTATGAGTTTAGGGGCGGGAGTGGGGTAGACTCCAGTTTCATTTACTTAATAAAGAGATAAAGGCTATCTAAATTTCATCATAAAATTTAGTAGCGCTAATTCCTTAATCCCAGTGACTATTGCAAGATTCCATGAGCCTTGTTCAGCTCCGACCCAGTCCTCATCCTTTCCCATCCTGCATCTCTGGCATCCTATGTCAGCTGCCTTATAACAGACTGTCGTCAATAAGAGGCCCTGGAAGAGTCTGGAGGCTGGGAGCTTGACCGGGAAGGGAAGGGAACAGGGAAACCAGGTTATTTATCCTGTCTCCCTCTGGGCCACAGGTGGCAACTGAGTGTTGACAGGCTTTCCTTCCTGGCCCCCAACTCTGCATTGGGAAGTCCTACTGTGGCTTCCACTTGAGCTCTGTCCAGTAGTAGTCTCAGCTAAGCTCCAACATGGGGAAAGAAAGAAACCACGTGATCATTTAGATCCACTGAAACTTACTTCCCTGGGGTTGTTGTGGGCTCAATGTGAGCCTGCAGGGCAGGGAATTGGCCCTGTGTGTTTCACCTGTGTGTTATCCCTGTCTTTCTTTACAGGAATAAAAGCCTCATCTTTTCTCTGAGGAGCGGCTGGTGGTTTCTAACTTTGGATCTTCCAGTTAGCAGCCCAACGCCCATTGCATTAACCACTGAACGCTCAGAGCTCCTGATCATTTAGACAGGTTGAGTTTAGTAGGAAGAACCATTACCTGTAACAAACACTACAGTAATGCAGAACTGGGAGATAAGAAATAAAGAGAATTCTAAAAAATATGGAACAGCAGACACAAGGAGCAGGCTCTGTCCTGGAGCTGAGAGGGAGTGTCCAAGGAAGCATCTTTCCAGCCCTGCTAAGACTGATGGAGCTCTTGGAGATGAGCGGTGCAATTCGTGGGACGGGTGGTGGAGGCGTTTACTGTGACGTTGTGCTGGCAGAACTTGTTGGTGTATTGAGAGACGTCACACTGTGTACCTTGCTGCACACTGGCTTAGGAGGTGCCAGGGGAAACTGCCCAAGGGGTGTTCTGTGTCCTGGCTACAGGATGCCACAGACACTGTATGTACTACAGAAGTCACACCTACTAAAGAAACCAGGTATTACAGAAGCCGGGCAACCGGGGGAGCGCTGGATAGAGGAGCACATGGAAATCAAGCAGGGTTGGGGTTGGGGTTGGGGGGGGGGTGGAATACCACCATCACCCTTCCTCATGCAATGTCTCTGCAGCGCCTTCTACTGACCAAGTTTGTTATCAAACCTGCTGACTCACATGTGTTAGATCCTGGACCTGTACTTCTTTTGTAAAGACCTCCGGTGGGCAGTGGGTTATGAACCCAGCAGGCACCCTGGGAGACAGATGAGAGTTTGCCATCTCGGAAACCCTTTTGGATAGCTCCACTCTATCTATCAGATGGGGGAGAGTCAGAACTGCCTGGACAGTTCATTTTGAAGGGCTTCATCACATCCTGCCACACACCTAGGGACTTAGAGCAACACAAGTTTATCCTCTCAACGTGTCTGTGGGTTGGGAGTCTGGTATGTTTGTGCTTGGTCCCATGCTCAATGTCTCTCAAGGCTGACATCAAGGTGCCAGCCAGGCTGCTGGTCCTCAGTTGAAGAGTCAACTGAGGAAAGATTTCTTCTGTGTTTATTTAGATGTTTGGAATACCCAGCTGTCGACCGTCATACGACTGGGGTTTCTGTATTTCTGCTAAGTATTTTGTTTCTTAAGAATATTTTTCAGGCTGAGCCCCGGTGGCATAAGTGGTTGAGTGCAGGACTGCAGCCCGCGGGTTTGTCGGTTCAAATCCAGCGGCGGCTCTCAGGAGTGGCACAGGATAGCACCCACGACCACCAGAGGCAGTGATGCCCAGAAAAAAAAAAAAAAGAATATTTGTCCTTGCGGGACTGTGACCCACAGGGTTGGTGGTTCGAATCCAGCAGCAACTCTCCGGGAGCATGGCTGGGCCTCCTACTCCCACCGAGGCAGTGATGCCACACACACACACACACACACACACACACACAAAAGACTATTTGTCCCAAGAGTAGAGATGTCTTACATATGTTTACTGCCATCACATTCTATGGATGAGCAGTGTCCTCCTCTCTATTAAAACTAGAATTACTAGAGCTTTACGTTTAGCCAGACTTGAGAAGCAATTCAGAAAAAAATAATTGTTGAAAGATGGTCCTTTAGGTCCATTGTCAGAACCAAATGCCTCGGGCGGGGCGCTCCAGAGGAGCAAACCAACAAAGCAACAACTTGTCTGAGCAAGTATGATGTTGCTGTTGTTGAGTGGTGCTGAGTCATCCTGGCACATCCGTACAGCAAAACCACGCACGGCACAGTCCGCGCAACCTCACCGCTGCTGCCCTCGGTCAGCCCCGTGGTGCCACCATGGAGCCGGCCCATAGGGGGGCTCCTGCTTCTCCTTTCTCAAACATGGGGTCCTTTTTCAGGGATGGGTCTCTCTTGACAACACATCCAAAGCACGCACGACACAGCCTCCCCATCCTTACTTCTAGGAAGTGCTAGATCTTCTGGCAGTCCGTGGTATTTTCAATATTCTTTGCCCACACTCTGATTCAAATGCATCTATTCTCCTCTGGTCTTCCTTAAGTCAGTCTTCATTATCCAGCTTTAACATGAACATGAGGCGATTAAAAATGTCAGGGACACCTTAGTCTTCAAAGTAACACGCTTGCTCTTCAGGCATTTAAAAAGGTATTGCGCAGTAGATTTTCCCAATGCAGTACATTGATTGCCGAGGTAACTGTCTTCCAAACTTCTTAGCATTGGTGAATGAGTGTTAAAATTGCTTTCTCAGCTTATTGAAATAGTTCATTTGGTAATCAGTCCATTCCTTGACCTTTTTTTTTTTAACACTAATGTTTCCAGCACAACTTGGACTTCTTCCATACCATCAGGTTTGTATTTTAATTACCATCAATTCTTGATTACATGCCTCTTCTTGAGATGGTTGAATGTTAGCCAGTTCTTTTGGCACAGTAACTCTGTGTTTCTCCAGATTTTTTTTTTTTATGATTCTTCCTGCCTTGTTCAATATTTTGTCCATAGAATTCTTCAATGTTTCAACTGAAGGCTTTGAGTTTTCCTTCGGTTCTTTCTATTTGAACTACTCTGAGCATGCCCTTTCTTTTTGGCTTTCTAACTTCAGATCTTTGCATATTCTATTATAATACTTTGTCTTCTCCAGTCACCCTTTAAAATTTTCTGTTCAATTCTTTTACTTCATAATTTCTTCCATTTGCTTTATATGCTCTACATTCAAGAGCAAGTTTCAAAGTCTTTTCTGACATCCACTTTCATATTTTCTTTTTTATCTTTTCATAAGCTTCTGCTTTTTTCATGTATGATGTTTGTGGCAGTCATGTACTTTGGTGTCAATGTCATGATTGGGAGTGTAGGGGTGGAGTCTAGTCTGTCAATCTGGAGATCATCAATGAGGCCTCTGTGTGGGCGTGGCTTTTGCGAGAATTCTGGGAAAGCTTGTGATATTTTCGCTGTGGATGTGAGAGACTATAAACTCAGTCCCTGGGAGACACACTACTGATGGGACATGTGGTTGATTTCCTGTGAGACATCCCAGAGGAAAAGCCACATGGGCTTTCCCTGATGGAACCAGACCTCTGGGACCAGAGAAGCCTGTGAAGACTCCTGCCAGTATTATGATGATTGAGAAACCACAGAGAGACCCCTGCCAGAGCAGAGATGCTTCTACCACCACTGGAGACATAAGACTCTGCACCCACTGGTCTGTGATGTTCCTGGTGTCGCTGCATGTGCTTCAGGAGTCTGAAGAGGACTTATGGGATTGGTATTGGACATATGAGCTAATATCAGACTTATGATCTTGAACTGAACTGGACTGGAATGTTCTCTTGATGTACCATTGCTCTTGTATATAAACCTTTCCTTTATATGCATATGAGTGTCTGTGAATTTTGTTTCTCTAGTCTACCTGGACTAACACAATGTTCTTAATGATATCCCACAATTCATCAGGTTTTCTATCATTGGTGTTCAATAATTTAAATCTATTCTTAAGATGCTCTTCAACCTCAGATGGTATTTTGGCTTTCATGAACTTACTTTAATTTTCTTCAACTTCAGCCTGAACTTACCTCTACATAAGTATGTTCCAGTCAGCCCAGGCCTCATTTTTGCTGCTGAGACTGAGCTTCTCCATTGTCTTTTCCCACAGATATAGTCCATTTGATGTCTGTGTAGTCCACCTGGCAAGGTCCGTGCAGTACAGTTATTTGTGTTGTTGAAAAACACAATGAAGAAGTCATTGGTCTTGCAAAACTCAATCATTTAATCTACAGCTTCATTTCTATCACCAAGTCTATATTTTCCAACTACTACTCCATCCTCCTTGTTTCCAATTTCTGCATTCCAATTACCAATAGTTATAAAGGTTTGATAAATTTGAGATGGAAGAAAGTTGTAGAAATCTTCCATTTCTTTATCACTATCTTTTGGGGGGGGGGCATCACTGTCCCCTGGTGGTGGGAGTAGGAGGCCCAGCCTTTCTCCTGGAGAGCGCTGCTGGATTTGGATCTCCAAACCAGTGGGCTGCAGTCCTGCGCACAACCACCACACCACCGGGGCTCAGTTCTTTTTTTTTTTTCACTATCTTTAGTGGTTGGTTCATAAATTTGAATAACAGTTGAGTTAGCTGGACTCCCTTTTGCCAAAACCTAACTCATTGCCTTTGAGATAATTTCAATTAATACTGACCCCATGAGGCAGAGTAGAACTATCTATGTGAGTCTCTGAGACCGTGAACCTTTATGTCAGTAGAAAACCTCCTCTTTCACTTGAGAAGTGGCTGCTGGTTTTGAGCAGTGGACTTGGCAATTGGTCGCCCTACACGTGAACCCACTCCACGAGGAGGGCTCCTTGGACTCCCTTGCAGGTGTAGCTATGTTGTCTTCTCACAGAGAGCATTGGACTTCAAGAGAGATCTCGAAATACTCTTCTTAGTGAAGAATTTGATACCATTTGCCTTAGTAAATCATATGCTTTTCTGATCCGAAATGCTTAATACCCATGAAACAGGAAACCAATAGAGACGTCTGAGGCCAGGCCCAATCCCAGCTCCATGGATAGCCATCCTTCTCCCCAGAAGAATTGACTTCAGAGGACAGCACTGAAGCGACAGCTCAGGGAGAAGGGCATGTCTGATCAGAGCGCACAGGAGCAAATGAAGGGGGAGGGAGAGAGAGTGGAGCGCATCCAACCCGTCAATTCCTGAGGACAATATTCCCACTCAGAACAGTCAATGGACAGCCAGTGCATACTGCCTGACCCCACTATGAGACACGACCTCCCTCACTGGTCCATAGGCCGACTGAGGACAACACTGGAGACAGTGCGGGAACTGCGCCCAATCCGACCACACCACGCCGAGGCAAAACACTAAAGGTGTGCCACAGAGCAGCAAGGGGAGCAAAGCAAGAAAGTCCTGAGGGAGTACCAAAAACAGACTTTGGGAAACCCCATCATACTTGACCAGAAAACACCCCTGAAAGTCAATAAACAGACCTTGAACTATTTACAGGTTTTTCCTTTTTTGTCCTTGGTGTGTTGTTTTATGACTTTGTTTTGCTCTGTCTTGTTTTTTGTGGATATTATTATCTCTGCAGGTTTATCTAGAAGAGACAGGAGGGATAAACAATCTGGACGAAAAACAATGGAACTGATGGTTCCAGGGGGACATGGGAGAAGGGGGAAGTGGGGAGAAGAAAGTGGGTGTTAATAAACCCAGGAATGCTGAGCCCTGGTGGTGCAGTGGTTGTGTGCAGGGCTGTGGCCCACAGGGTTGATGGTCCAAGTCCAGCAGCAACGCTCCAGGAGCAAGGCTGGGCTTCCTACTCCCATCAGGGCAGTGATGCGGAAGGAAAAAAAATAAATAAAAAATAAACCCAGGAACAAGGGAACAGCAAGTTATCTAAAATCAATGACCAGAAGGGTGTAGGAGGCATGGTAGGGTTGATCAAGGACAATGTAACCAAGAGAAATTACTGTAAGTCAAATGAAGGCTGAGCACAATAATGGAGCAAGAGGAAAGTAAAAGGAAATAGAGGAAAGAACTGAGAGGCAAAGGGAATTTATAAAAGTCTAAATACAGGCATGTATATATGTAAATATATTTATATATGATGGGTAAATAGATCTATGTGCATGTATTTATAGGTTTAGTATTAAGGTAGCAGATGGACACTGGGCCTCCACTTAAGTATTCACTCCATGCAAGGACATTTTGTTCTATTAAACCGGCATTTGATTATGCTCACCTTCCCGACACAATCACTGAAGACAAAGCAGGTGCCAAGCAAATGTGGTGAAGAAAGCTGCTGGTGCTAGGTTATCAAAAGATATAGCATCTGGGAACTTAAAGGCTTGAAGATAAGCAAGCAACCATCTAGCTGAGAAGCAACAGAAACCACATAAAAGAAGCACACCAGCCTATATGATCATGAGATGTTGATGCGATCAGGTATGAGGAATCAACACAAAAAAATCATATCATTATGAATGAGGGGGAGTGCAGAATGGAGACCCAAAGCCCATCTGTAGACAGTTCAACATTCCCTTAAAGAAGATTAGGGGTGGGGGTAAGATGAGGCAGTCAGGGTGCAGTGTAGCAATGATGAAACATACAATTTTCATCTGGTTTTTAATGCTTCCTTCCCCCACTATCATGATCCCAATTCTACCTTGCAAATCTTACTAGACCAGAGCATATACACTGGTACAGATAGAAACTGGAAACACAGGGAATCCAGGACAGATGAACCCCTCAGAAACAGTACTGAGAGTGACAAGACGGGGAGGGTGGAGTAGAAAGGGGGAAACTGATTACAAGGATCTTCCTGGGGGATGGACAACCAAAGAGTGGGTGAAGGGATACATCAGACAGTGTAAGACATGACAAAGTAATAATAATGTATAAATTATCAAGGATTCATGAGGGGGGTAGGGTGGAGAGGGAGGGAAAAATGAGGAGCTGATACAATGGGCTCAAGTTAAAAGCAAGTGTATTGAGGATGATGATGGCAACAAATGTACAAATGTGCTTGACACAGTGGATGGATGGATGGATGGATGGATGAATTGTGAAAAGTTGTATGAGTCCCCAATAAAATGATTCAAAAGAGGAAGAAGCAGAAGAAGAAGGAGGAGAAGAACTGGAAATACAGAAAAACCAGGTCAGATAAATCCCTCAGGACCAATAATGAGAGTAGAGATACCAGGAGGGTGAGGTACAAAGGGGAAACCAATCACAAGGATCTACATATAACCAGATCCCTGGGGGACGCACAACAGAACAGTGGGTGAAGGGAGACATCAGACAGTGTAAGACATGACAAAATAATAATAATTTATAAATTATCAAGGGTGCATGAGTGAGAGAAAGCAGGGGAGGGAAGGGAAAAACCGAACTGATATCAAAGGCTCAAGTAAAAAGAAAACGTTTTGAGAATGATGACGGCAACAAATGCACGAATGTGCTTGACACAATGGATGGATTGTGATAAGAGTTGTATGAACCCCCAATAAAATGATTTTTAAAGGCTCAATACCAGTCAGTTTCAGCTCACTAATGACTATAAAGTGGATGTTCATGCATTTCATTTCAATTTTCATGACTTTCAATTTTTCAAGATTCATATTGTACATCCACATTCTGATTATGAATGGGCATTGTCTGCTGTTTCTTCTCATTTTGACTCATGTCTCATCAGCAAGTGAAGGTCCTGTGTTAGTATGGGTAAGCTAGAGAAACAAATTTATAAGCGCACATATGTGTATAAGAAAGAGGCTTATATACAAGAGGAAATGAACATTGAGAAAATATCCCAACCCAGTTCACATCAAGTCCACAAATCCAATATTAGCCCATATGTCTGACAGCGATCCACAAAATCCTCTCCAGACTCATGAAACACATGCACCGATGCCGAATGCAGGAAGATTACAGGCCAGTGGCAGAAAAGCAGTGGCCACAGAAGTATCTCAGCACTGGAAGGAGTCTCCACGTGGCTTCTCTAGGTCCAGGTTTCTGGTCGCATCAGGGTAGGTCCATGTGGTTTCTCCTCAGGGATATCTCACAGGGAGCCAGTCTTGTCAGTCGAGTGCCTTCAAGGGAGTGAGTAGTGAGTCTCTCATTTCCAAGGGGGAATATGGCTGGATTTCCCAGAATTCTCAGGAGAAGACCATGCCCACACAGAGATCTCATTGCTGTCTCCAGGTTGACAGGCTAGACTCCACACCTACCCTGTTAATTGGTCCTTAAATCTTTGCTCCATCCATGTCTTGTTTCCCTTCATTACCATTCCCCTTCTCCCAATTTCCCGTTGTCCTTGGCCCAGGGAAGAGGTTATATGTCGATCCTTATAATTGGTTCCCCTTTCCTACCCCACTTTCCCTCTACCCTCCTGGTGTTGACACTCTCACCACTGGTCCTGAAGGGCTCATCTGTCCTGGATTCCCCATGTTTCCAGTTTCTATCTGTACCAGTGTACATCCTCTGGTATACCCAGATTTGTAAGGCAGGAATGGGGTCATAATAGTGGGGAGGAGGAAGTATTGAAGAACTAGAGGAAAGTTGTATGTTTCATCATTGCTACACTGCACCCTGAGTGGCTCATCTTCTCCCTCCCCACCCCCAATCTTCCATGAGGGGATGTCCAGTTGCCTACAGATGGGCTTTGGGTCCCCGATATGTACTCCCCCCTCATTTACAATGATATAATTTTTAGTTCTTTGATACCTGATACCTTCGACATCCCATAATCACATAGACTGGTGTGCTTCCATGTGGGCTTTGTTGCTTCTGAGCTAGATGACCATTGGTTTACCTTCAAGCCTATAAGACCCCAAATGCTATATCTTTTGATAACCTGGCACTATCAGCTTTCTTCACCACATTTGCTGATGCACACATTTGTCTGCAGAGATTGTGTTGGGAAGGTGAGTCTCATGGAATGTCAATTTAATAGAACAAAGTGTTTGTGTATTGAGGAAGTACTTGAATGGAGGCCCAATGTCCATCTGCTGCCTTAATACTAATACTTAATACCAATACTTAACGCATCCATGTCTTTGTGGTCTATTCTTTCTCCATCATATATTGAGTGCTTTCCAATCTAGAGGACTCATCTTTGGAAATTATATCTACGTTCCACAGCTATTCACAAGATTTCCCAGGATTAATTCCTCTGTGGTGGATAGCCTATCCACCTTTCTTTGTACTTAGGAGTCTATACCGACAGATTTATTTCAGAGAAATGACTCATGGCTCAAGTAATAGCTGAATCTGACAAATCCTAAATCCATGAGTCAGGCAGTGGGCTATAGTTTCTCCTGAATTACCTTATTGCAAGGGCTGATGGAACCAAAATCTGCAAGTAAGGCAGCAGGCTGGATGCCCTTACGTTCCAAGAAGCAGTCAGAGGAAGATAGGACAAATCAGAAAGTGAGGCCACAAACTATGCCAGAATGTTCACACACACACACACACACACACACACACACACACACACACATGCAGGCCACACATCCAAAGGAATTTCTCTTTGACTGGCTGCTCACAGTATGTTTATTTATGTATTGTGAAAAACAATGTGCGAGCCCACAATAAAATGATTTTTAATTAAAAAAAAGAGAGAGAGGTCAATTGCGGTTGATGTATTGAATGCCCCTCCCCTAGAGTCTTCTAAGTGTCGAGTCTTCTGGCTGCCTTTCTGTCTTTTTGCCCATTCTGTTCATCGTACACAACTTGCGTCTGGCCCCACAGGTGCTACCACCTGGCCTTTACGCTTTAGGGGCCTATCATCCCCGTGGCTATCACAGAGCTCAGTTCTTACTGACAACCCTAGTGATAGACACAGAATTTTTTCCATTACAAGGAGGCTTCAAAAGGGGGCAGAGGGAAATAGAATAAATATAATTAAATTTTTCCACAATTTGAAGAAACCCTCATATTCTGATCCTCCTCTGACCAGCACATTTCTTATCAATATGATGGATGGAGTATCAACCACATTCTCCTGTAGGACATGCCGGGTGGCTTTTGTAGTCATAATCTAAAACCACTTGAACAGGGACTCAACCCTGAGCATTTTGATCCTTTTTGCTACTACCTGCAATGATATTTCTACTTAATACCAGCTGCCATTTTCCCAAATGTTCCCCCTAACCCACCCTAGAAGCAAAATAACCTCATTTCCCAGGGTGTTAAATTCTGCATCCTGATAAAGTGCTTGATAAAGTATTTGTATATTTTCCTTCTTCTGACATTACATCTCAGTCCTGTTGGTCCCACACCCTGAGAAGTTAGAGCCACATATGAGTGTGGATATGTATGTATAATTCGAGCTTTTCTCAGGATATGTGGGATGGACGCTGCAGGATGTGGGCCACTCCTCCATTTGCAGCCAAGAGAAGTGCTTGGCTGTGCTATTACTTGGCCTAATTACTGGTCAGGTGGCCTGGAAGGGAGATGGGGTTGGTTTCCGAGGGTGAGTGCACATTGTCTTACTAGGCAAAGACCTTTACATTGTTTTAACTCGAAGGGGAATCACTGGTCCTGAAAAGAATGTGCTGCTTCTTTATGTCCAGTGGGTCCAGGGGAATTGGAAGTGCAGGAAATGGTTTATGGGGTATATCTGCCCTCCTCTGACTTCCTAGTGCCATTTGGCAGAGGTCAGACATACCTCCACCCTCCATCTTCCTTTGCCTCTTCTAACCTCAACCATTCTTTCCACAGCATTCTACTTCTAGGCTAGGTTCAATAACTCCTTGCAAAGAACTCACAGGTGATATTTAAAATTATGAGACTTTATCAGAGATGTCCATAAGTCACCACAAGCCAGGATGAGAAAACACGAAGGATACAATTCCTGGTCCACAGCAACACGTCTACTCAGCCAGCAGCCAACTCTCTCTCCAGTCTTCCATTCCTCAGCCACATGGACGGACCCTTAGTCTCCTAGTCTCAGCACTGCTCCCCTGTTCTGTCTCATGGTCTCCATGCCTCAGCCTCGGATCTCAGCAAGGCCTCTTTGCTCCCTTGGCTTCATGGTGCCAATGGTGCCTCTGGTCTGGAGATAGAGAATGGTCAACCATGCTCCGCTTCCATTGCTCCTGGGATTTCTCTCTGCTCCTGCTGACGAGGCTCATCCGTATAGCCTGGGGAGTGGCTACTAAAACTCACCAATCCCCTCAGATAGTGCTACTTGCATAGTCCCACCTAACAATTTGGTGGGAGTTTCAAAGACATGGGTAGAAGAGCCATATGAAGAAATTTCACTCCACCACATGGGGATTCCAGATTTTCAAATTCAATACAGATGTCCCATTCTGAAACATCAGTGTCTTAAGCCTTTCAAATCAGGTCTCTGATCTCAATGTAAAAGACAGAGTGTGGTCACAGACTCAATCTTCTTTGAAGTTTTGCACCATTATATAATCCTGGGCTTGATCATCAACTTTGGCTGCCATCTGGCTGCAGAATGAAGAGTTCACTTGCATGCTGCCTACGAAGCTTTCTGACTCTCATATTTCACCTTGAGTTGTAGGTTCATCTCCTTCCATCTTTTTTTCTCCTTGTGTTAGTCTGGGTATACTAGATTCAAAAACACATATATGTGAATAAAAAAGAGGAAATGAACAGAGAAAACATCCCAAGTGGTTGCGTGCCGGACTGTGGCATGCGGGCTTGGTGGTTCAAATCCAGCAGCGGCTCTCAGGAGCAGTGCTGGGTAGCTCCCACGACCACCAGAGGGCAGTGATGCCCCCCATAAAAAATCCCACACCAATCCAGATCAAGTCCACACGTTCAATATTAGTGCATATGTCTGACAGCAACCCAAAAAGTCCTCTTCAGACTCACGAAACACATGTAATGATGCCAAATGCAGGAAGCTCACAGGTCAGTGGTTAGAACATTCTTAGATCCAGTGGTGGTGTCAGCATCTCAGCACTGGCAGGGGTCTCCACTCGGCTGCTCCAGCACCCAGGGCTACATCAGAGTAGGTCCGTGTGGCTTCTTCTCAGGGATGTTGCGCAGGAAGTGAGCCTTGTCAGTCGAGTGTCTCCAAGGGAGTGAATTGAGACAGTGTCTCCACCTCCAAAAAAGAATTACTACATTTCCCAGAATTCTCAGGAGAAGGCCATGCCCACACAGAGGTCTCATTAACTATCTCCAGATTGACAGGTGAGACTCCACCCCTACATTCATAATCCTCAAATTGACACCAGATTAGATAATTGCCACATCTCCCTCCTCCAATAATTCAGCAGCCCACAGCAAGAACATTTTAACTCCAAAATCCTTCTACTTACTGCTTCCCCCAAACACCTCTCAAAGACTTGGGTGCACTTGTGTCCCACGAGTTCACTGCTAGGAAAGTTTTGACAATTGCACAGCTGCAGCATGTCAAGCATCGTCAGTATTCCACAAATGACTAAAGATGGGATCTGCATTGCTAAAGAGCCTGTGGGTAAGATAGCTTGGGATTCCCTGGCACCAACGGTCTTGGGTGAGACTTCCTGGGAAATATCCTGGGGCAGAGGGCTGCAGGCAAGAGGTCTGTCGGCGAGTAATTGTTTCAGGAACAGCCTCTACAATGAAGTGAAGAAAGTAGAACCGGGTAGAAAGAGAAGCAAGCTGCTTAGATCCTGTGGAGAGCTCTGAAGTTGCAATAGCCCTTTTGAGTTGTCTTAAGTTGAGGCAAGGGGCTGAGCCCCTGGAGAGAGGTTGTAGACTCAGGCAAGTCGGGTCCCTTCAGAAAGGGCCTCAGCCGTGATGCCCAGCATCTCAGAGAGTACTTGACCCTCTCTTGAAGGAAGGATCTGGCACCACGCCACTCCTAGCACCCACTGCAGTGCATTCAACCAACCACACACACACACCAAGAACAAGAGAGGTTAAAGTCGTCCAAAAGAGATCGGACAACTAGTGCATTTGTAAGACATCTGCCCCTAAGAGTATGCAGCGATCTACGGCATGCATCCAAACCCAGTCTCCGAATTGCCCTGAAGCTTCAGGCTTCCTTGCAGTTGCTCATGTAGTGGAGATATAACCTCCTTCATGCACCAAAATCTCTCCTCACCTTCAAATCTCGGCCAAAAGCCAAGATCTCATTTAAGATCTTAAATCTCATTTAAGCTGGTGGTTCTCAACCTTCCTAATGCCGTGCCTCTTTCATACAGTTCCTCGTGTTGTGGTGACACACACCCCCACTTGCTCCTTCATAACTGTAATTTTGCTACTGTTATGATTCGGGAGACTCCTGTGAGAGGGTCATTCGACCCCAAAGGGGTCGAAACCTGTGTCAGGCAAGGTTCTCTTAGAGAAATAAAACCAGGGCACTAGTAATTCTTTTTATATATTTATATAGATAGAAGAGTATATAAGGTAAGAAAGAAATGGTTAACGATCTATAAAGCAGTACAGATTGCTCAGTGCAATCAGTTGTGTGAGGTAGCTAGAAGACTGGCAGTCCTTCAAGTCTGGAGGGCCGCTGAGTAGTCCTCTGTAGAGCAGTTCAGCTATCTGGTCACAGGCAGCAAACAGCAGAGCAGGTCACCCACAGTCAGCCAGATGACAGAGTCCAACAGTCCCCCAGCTCAAAAGATGTATATCCCAGGAGCGTGGAGAAGTAGGGCTTGAAGGATCCTCAACTCACAGCAACGCAGTCCACAATTAGGTGTCCCACGGATAGTGTTGCTTGGAGGTCGAGACACAGGACCAACAAGCCAGCTCTCTGGTCCGAAGATCCGGAAGCAAAAGAGAGGGTGGGACTCGCTAAGCCCTTCCTATCTCTGTCCTTCAATTCATCCCATGTGTTCATTGTCCATGTCATCACAACAGACCCACCAATCTTCTGTGGCCATGTTGGCATAACAAACCTACCCATCACAAAACCTAACAGCTTGTCAACTGCTGATTAAGCTTTCACAAATCCCCCCAATAAGAATATACTGCTTCTTCCTCTGTTCTCTGGGCTTACTTCAGTCTATCCCTGAACTAATCAGTTCCTACACCCTTTAGTGTAGGAATTGATTCTGTTTACATGGAACACCTGCCAATGCCACAAATAAACATCTTCTGTATTTTTTGGTTGTTGTTTCTGTTTGGGGGGCATCACTGCCCTCTGGTGGTGGGAGTAGGAGGCCCAGCCTTGCTGCTGGATTTAAACCTCCAACCCAGTGGGCCGCAGTCCGACGCACTGGGGCTCAGCCCCAAACATATTCTGCATTAATGGATATGTTCCTAGTAAAGACCTTTAGAGGAAGCATAGAAGATCTGAAAGAAAAGTTGAGTCTATAAATATATACACAGGGATATGGGCAAACATGGAATTTAGAGGTGGTGGTGGGAAGCTGTTGGGTAGATGTGTTGGTGGAGTGGTGAAGGAGTATGTGGAGATAAAAAAATTATTAAGAATTGCTGATAGCCAGGAGATTAAAGGGAAAATGTAGGACAACGAGAAGGTCTGAGCAAACCTAGCCTTTTGAAGAGGCATAAAAGAGGTGTGCATCATACTTATCCAATCGGTATGCTGAGCAGACAATCCAAGAAGGCGGCCTGTCTGAAGAAGCACACTGCATCAAGATTGGAGAAAAGTTTATTAACAATCTTTGAGATGCAAATGATACAACTCTACTTGCTGAAAGTGAGATCCTGAAGTCTCTGCTGATGAAGACCAAGGGTTGCAGGCTTCAAGATGGATTTTTTGGTGGGCATCACTGCCCCCTGGTAGGAGTAGAAGGCCCAGCCTTGCTCCTGGAGAGCTGCTGCTGGATTTGAACCGCCAGCCCTGTGGGCCGCAGCCCCGCACACAACCACTGCATCACTGCCACCGGGGCTCAGCCCCAGGATGGATTTTACAGTTTAAAGAAAACCTAAATTCTCCCAACTGAACCAGTAGGTAACATCACGATAAACAAAAAAGCTTAAAATTTTCCAGGATTTCATCTTGCTTTCATGGCCAATCAATACTCACAGACGCAGAGGTGAAGAGCTCAAACAGCACATTGCATTGGGTAAATCTGTTGCATAATGCCTCTTTAGTGTTGAAAGGCAACAACGTGACTTGAGAATGAAGCTAACCCTGGCCCAAACCATGGGATTTTCAATTGTCTCAGATGCATGTGAAAGTTTGGTGTTGAATAAGGAAGACCACAGAAGAACAGATGCATTTGAACTGCAGTGTTTCAGAAGACAAGCGAAAGTACCATGGACTGCCAAAAGAACACTCATCTGTCCCAGAAGAAAAACAACCAGAATACTCTTGAGCAGCAAGGACTTTCCCCCTATACTTTGCAATGTTATCAAAGAAACTAGTCAGGGTGGGGGGTGGGGGAGAGGAAGCATCATGCTTAGGGAAGCGAAGGGGCAGCAAAAATGAGGAAGACCGTCGGCTAGGTGGCTTGACACCGCAGCTGCAGCAGTTGCCTGAAACAAGAGCACCTGTGAGGGTGACGCAGTCCGGGCGGGGTTTGGTCGCTAGGGCCAGGGCCTTCTCAATGGCCGCTCCTACCAAACACACGTTCATTGCTACCCATACTCCTCTCAACTCTCTTTATTTCACTGTCTTCTTCCTTTGGCTTTTAAGATAACTTCATAAAATTAAAATGCTCCTGGGATCCATGTGACTCCCATTCTTTAGCATTTTAGTTGCCAGGTAAGCCAGTAGGTAAAAGTAAATATTATCAGAAATAGCAAGTGATGATCAGTGGTATATGTCAATCTGACTAAGTCATCCAACATCCACAAAGAAAACAAACCCATGGAACGCAAGTTAATTTTGACTCATAAGTGACTCCAGAGGAGAGACTAGAACTGCTGGCATAGCTAGGGTTCTCGAGGCTGTAAATCTTTACAGATGCAGACAGTGACATCCTTGTCCCACAAAACAGCGGGTGGGTTCAAATGGCCAACCTCTCAGTTAGCAGTTGAACTCTTAAACCACTTCCAGGGCTCCTTGGGCTTAGGCCATAATCCCGTTATCCAATCACACTCGAGGTGTTGCTGTGGAGGAATCTTATACATAGTATTAATGTCCACAATAAACTGACTTCCTAAGGGAGATGAACCTAGATCATCTGAGTGATCCTGATGCAATCAATTGGAAGACCTTACAAGCAGACAGTTCCCTTTAAAAATGAAGACATGTCTCTGTGTATAACAGTTTCAGCTCATGCGCAAGAGATCCAGTTGGCCCTACAGATTTTGAACATCCCTACTATCGTGTAATCCCATTGCTTGCAGTACACCTCTTACTGGTCCTGTTTCTATGGCTGTACCCCGACTGATCCAGTGAGGTCGACAGAGGAGAAAAGGTCTAGGAGCAGGCTGCAAACGGAACACTGGCAGGGAAGTTGATTTGACCTTTAAGTCTCCCCAAGGCCGCTCTTGTCTGACGGTCTCTCAAGGAGAGGAGGCTGAGAATCCACATACACCTGGTAAGAGTGAGACATCCTGTTAACCACAAACCCCCTCTTCTTCCAGAAACTTTATTAGCCTTGGAGGTGGGAGAGTTTCGAATAGACTTTCAGATAACCTGATATCTGCAGATTACATGAAAGTTATTCTTCTCAACAGCATTAATATCACTTTGTCTTCTTTGTGGCTTCTCTTTTTCCTTATAACCAGAGAGGCGGGTGCATACCTCTGCAAATTCCAGACTCATGTGCAAAGTTAAATGCACTGAAAAGAAAGAGAAGTGAGTTCTTTCTGTACCTAAAGGGCTTTCCCCAAACACCATGCATAATTCCAGTGAGTTTTCCAGAAACTAATATATTCAAAACCCAGAGTTTAAGTAATTCAAAAGCCAAGCTGTGATCTGAGGCAGGAAGGCCTGAGTGGGACATGCTCTGGGATGCCAAACAGAAAGGTTTGGCTGGGGCCCACCCCAAGGTATCGCAGAAGGAAGGGGTCCAAACTCCAAACTCACTGCCGTCGGGCTGATTCTGACTCACAGCCACCCTGTAGGGTAGAAGCAAACAAATCCCGTGGACTCCGAGGCTATGTCTTTTCACCTCCCCATTCTCCTGAAGAGCAGCTGGTGGATTTGCACCACGGACTTTGTGGTGAGCACTTCAATGGGAGGCTGGATGTCTCAATTCTGGCAGGCTATTGAGATAGACGAGGGTGCTGTGTATATAGAGAACACAGCATGCAAAGATAATATTTATACTGGCCAGTTTGCAAAAATAATGAACCCACTGACTTGAAAATAGGTAAATGAGAACATGAAAGACCTAAGAAAGTGCCAGCTTGTTGGGAAGGAAGTGAAAATCATAAGGCAGCAGCAATAATAGGTGCTGTCAGTATTTCCTGCCAGGGTAAATGTCATGCCAGGGGAAATTTGTGCAGGTTTCAGTTCACTGCTCCTGTTTTGGTGTGGAAGAATCTCAATAACCTGCCATGGCCTCCCTCATCATATCCAGCAGCTAACTCCTTACCAGGGCAGTGACTGTACAGAAAGGCCTCTTTATCCCCTTGTTGGGCACCCCCCACACACATATGACATCACCACCCACGCCTGTCCCCTCAAAAAGCCTCTTCCACTAACCCCCAAAGCCTTAATTTCAAAAACCCAAGTGCCTATTTATTTTCCCCTTTGCCCAGTGTTTGATATCCAGTAAATTTCTTTCTTTCTTTTTTTTTTTTTTAGGCATCACTGCCCTGGTGGTGGGAGTAGGAGGCCCAGCCTTTGCTCCTGGGAGCCGGAATCGAACCTCCATCCCAGTGGGCCGCAGTCCTGCGCACAACCACTACGCCACTGGGGCTCAGCGATATCCAGTAAATTTCTAACAAATATAAGTTGATCAGATGCATGACATGCATTTTAAATGACTGAGTTCTGATGAAATTGAATGACGATCAGCCAAAATCAGGAAGTGACGTACTATGATTTGCTTGATATGGTTCTTCTGGCCATATGTTTTATAACTCCCACCAGATAACTTGGCCCTGATGAGTCTGGGTAAGAGAAAATGGGGGAGTTGCTGATAGAACTATGTGATTCAATTGTGAATGATTGTGATCAGGTTAATTGAGGATCTCCAATGTGGGGATTGGTTGAGTTGGCCATCCTGTTTGTTAGAGAGTGGTAGAAAGAGGGGAGGATTTCACTACCACCAAAAAAGAAGAGCCAGACAAGTAGATCATCCTTTGGATCTCGAGATCCTGGTGTATTGAATTTCTTGGATCCAAATTGGTGACACTACAGAAACAGCTAAGGCATGGCAGAGCAGCAGCAGCAGACCAAGAGCCAAAACATGAGAGGGAGCAGTGGGATTCCCAATCCATGGAATCACAGAGAGAATAAAGCTGTGCCTCTGGCAAGAAGCTCACTTGCAGAGTGAAGTGCCCCCAGGCACTCAATTGATGAGCTGGGTTTGCTGACCCAGGAAGCACAAAACGGGAGTGCCTTCGGTCTGAAGCTGGTGGTGGAGTAGGCATTCAGGCATTGATTGGCTCCTGTAAAAGAGAGTTGTAAAATTTCCAGAGCAGAGTAGGAGCCAAGTGGCCATGTGGCTGAGAGACCAAGCACCAGAGCGAAGCCTGCCTCAACAAAGAACTGTGGATGAAGCATTTCTGGTCCTGAATTGGAACCAGTTCCTTTTCCCACTAAAGCTCAAGTGACAGGTTTTGGAAAGGCAGAAGATGTCAAGAAAGTGTGATCGTCCTATGTGTAACTCTGACTGTCTCAGAGGGAACAATGGAGTCCTCGTTGTGCTCCTGAAAACCTAGGGAAGTTGCAGTTAGGAGTCAGGCAGCCAGTAAGAGGAAGGGTGAAGGACACCCTAATCTAGCAGTTACGGGGTCAAGCCACGGTCAGGCAAATCATCTTACATAAGTCATCCCAACCCAGTAATAGGAATCCTGCTACAAAGGGTGAAGACCTTAAATTCAAATGGAATTTATCCAGACCCTTTTATTAAGTCTTAAACAAAACAAAGTCTGGCAAAAAACAAAACATTTGGATGAGAGAGATCATCAGCATGAGGTCATAATTGTGTTCAAAACATTCTAGGCCATGTGGCATAATTATAGACCATAGAAAACAAAAGCAAATCATTGCAAAATCATGGATGACAGTAAAGCAATCCAATATTGTTGATAGTGGGAAAAGAACCATAATTAAGATATGTACACAACTGAAGACTAGAAATGCTTACAGGATCGGTTCAAGGGCCATCCAACCACCTGGTTACTTGCCCTTTTTTTTAAAACTTTTTTATTGTGATTTGGGTGAAAGTTTATAGAGCAAGACAGTTTTTTTTCCAGCTTGTAATATTAATTGTAATTCCCACTTCTCCTCTATATTCCCATTTCCACTTGTCCCTTGAGCTTCCTCTTTTGGTGGATGCTCTGTTTGAAATATCATATATGATTGACTGTATTGCACCAAGTGGTGTTATTGTTCACCTTACAAACCTGCCTACTGTTTGGCAGGAAGCTGAGTCACGGGGTATGGGCCGGAGTATGAGTATGGCCTCTAAGGGCCACCAGGGCATAATGTAGCCGCTCTGCTGGAGAACAGTGAGGCTTCCTTCTCCTATGAAGATGGACTCTCCCAGACCCAAAAGAACCGCTTTCTACTCTTCTCCAGAGAGTTGCTGTGAGCGGAACTGGCTCAGTGGCAGAGAGTTTTGCTGAGTTTGTGCATTTTTTGAAGGGCCATGCGCACTGGGGACTCCATCTGTTTCTATTAGCTCACTCTGTCTGGTGGTTTTCAGGATTTAAGTTTGTTTCACATTTTTCTCCCACACTAGGCAAGGCCTTCTCTTGTGAATCCTTTTCAGAGCAGTCAGAAGTGAGAGCCAGGCACCACCTAGTTCTTGGAGGCTGAAGACGCTGCGCTCCAACAGTCCTTTGAATGAATGAACCCTGTCATGCTTCTTTGACTTTCTTTACTCGTCTCTGTTCTTGACAGGAGGAGACCAGTGTTTACTCATTAGATTTTGTTTATAAGGGTTTAAGACCCCAGTGGCTGCTCACCAAAACAGGATGTAGAAGAGCATTGTCTTTGAGGACAATGTTATGTTCAATGGTTTATCCCCTGAGACTATAAGCCTCGGTTCAATGAGCTCACTAACCCAGCCCCTCAAAGTATTTGGCTGTGGCTAAGAAGTTTCCACTAGTGCACCCGTAAGAGGGGTATGCCTCTTGATCGTGTGGCCTGGGATCCCAACTTCCATTGGGAGCACACCCAGGTAACTCCCCTAAGGGCAGAACTGCCCCTCCCTGGGCTGACTCTCCAAACCAAACTAACCTCGTTTGCCTAACATCTATGCCAACCCACAACGACCCTACAGGACTGAGTAGAACTGCCTCCGTAAGTTTCGAGAATATAACTCCATGGGAGTAGAAAGTTTCATCTCCCTTCCCCCGAGTGGCTGGGGGTTTCAAAGCACTGAGCAAGCAGGGACTAGCCCAACCCACTATGCCTCCAAGGCCTTCTTGTCTGGCTAGGGGAGCTATGATCTATTTTCAAACACACTCTGCCTGACTGCAAACTTCTGATTCTTTGCTGTTCTATAATCGGAAAGAACCCAAATGGAAGCTGAATTTATGTTGAGACTGAGCAGGGGATGAAAACTCTCACTATAAACCACAGGCTTCAGCAAACCAAGGCCTACGAATCTAAGCTTGAACACAGCCCTTACCTTCATTTTACAGAGAGATACAGCAAGGCTCAAAAAGATGGTGGAGTTCATCTTAGTTCCCTCTGCTAGGAAAGTCTGTCATGGGGACACGGTCTCAGCTCGCAGGCTGACGTCAGAATGGGGCTCCACTTTCCAAAAGGAAAACTGATCAGAGTGATGTTCATTTTTTAAAAAAATGCTTATTAAACACCTATAACTTGTCAGGCACAGAGCCAGGGGCAAAAGAAACAGCAGGAAGAAAAAGCAGAAAATACAGCTTCCCACTTTTAGAGTCTAACAAGGGTGTTAGAGGCAGACACGAGTGGAATTAAAAAAAAAAACAAACAAACAACCAAACTCACTGCCATCATGTCAATACCAACTCACAGCCACCGGACAGGGCAGGGGAGAAGTGCCCCTGTGAGTTTCTGAGATGGTAGCTGTTTCCGGGTGGAGGAAACCCCTGGTCGGTTGAAACCACCTTGTGAATCACAGCCCAACGTGTAACCACTATGTCATCAGTCAGAGCTCCCCAGGAGTGAAACAATGCCATAAAATTACAGAATGTGCTAAGTGTCTTGGTTCCGATGGAGCAGGTAACAAATGGGCTCATTTAGAGAAGAACCGATCAATCTGACCAGGTGGTCAGACGATTGACACAAGAACTCTGGGAGCAAATTCAAAGGAATGCATTCTGGAGAGGTGGCTCTTGCGCTTCCCTAGAGTTAACCTGGTACAGGTGGCATTCCCAAGTGAGGAAAGTACACACCCAACGGGCAGTGGCCAAGCCCCCAAGCAACTCGAGGTCAGTGGGACAGAGGCTCAGAGGATCAGGGCCTGATGGACCGAGCTGAGGCTGAAGAGAAGGAAGAGGGTGGAAATACATTCAGATTTCCATGTTTTGAAAATCAAGGTGTTTTTTTTTTTACCTTAGGATTCATGGGTAGCCACAGCATAGCCCTCTGGCAGGTTGTGGGGCCCCAGCTAAATAAGGCTAGTTGGACTATTCCAAACCTGTTCTTTCCTTGACTGTTTGGGAAACCAGCATTAATCGAACTAACAAAGGGCCTGAATGCTCCTGTTCTGTGCTGAATGAAAGATCCGGAGGAGAGGGTGTACAATTAAATCTCTAACAACCCTCTAAATAGATCAAGGGTTGGTAAGCCACGCTCCACAAGCCAAATCCAACCTGCTGCCTGTTTTTGTACATCCCATGAGCTAACAATGGTTTTCACATTTTAAAATTGCTGGGGGAAGGGAAAAAGGAGTGTGCGTTAAAAATAACACTGTGTTTCAAAACGTGAAGATTATATGAAATGCACATTTCAGTTTCCATAAATAAAATTGGAACATGACCAGGTTTATTCTTTGTTTTGTCTGTTTTTGTTTGTTTGTTTGTTTGTTTTGTGCATCACTGCCCTCTGGTGGTGGAAGTAGGAGGCCCAGCCTTTGCTCCTGTGGAGCTGGAAT
Source organism: Nesogale talazaci (assembly GCA_004026705.1). NCBI lineage: Eukaryota > Metazoa > Chordata > Mammalia > Afrosoricida > Tenrecidae > Nesogale > Nesogale talazaci. Next base: position 51,231 of record PVJH01012270.1, read on the forward strand.
TGCACCTCCATCCCAGTGGGCCGCAGTCCCGCGCACAACCACTACGCCACCGGGGCTCAGCCTCGGGTTTATTCTTTACTTATTTTTCGGTGCTAGATTTCAGGCTATAATGGCAAAAGTGAACACCTGTGACTACATAGTGTCTGGAGAAAAAACAGCAACAATAGCATATATATTTGGCTCTTTACAAAGAACATTTGTTGCTTCCTGGGTTAATCAGAAGAACCTATAATTATGACTATAATTCAATGGTCAGATAACTGACAATTGAGCTATAATAAGGGCCAGTGCAAAAGCACTGCATTTTCAGAGAAAAATACCCAAGCTGTTTATCAAATGAAGAGCTGTGAGCTCTGAGTTAAGCCCAGGAAAGGGATTCAGGAGGACAAAAACCAGCTGATGTAATAAATACACTTCCTGCCTCACACTGAAAAAGTATGGAGTACAATGTGTGTGGGTCTCAGAAAAATCTCAAGAAGATTGCGCTAAAATTCGGTCTAAGAAATTTAATATAAATACATATTTTTATTATAGAGATGTCATTTTTTAAAGTATTGCTACTAGAATTTCAGTTCATACATGCATGAGTTTATTTCAATCAAGCCAAACATGTTCGAGTAAGTCTGAGAGATCAGTGGATAGCTGCTGAAAAAATCTCTCAGGACTATTCTTGCCTGTCCTGTTCCTTCACAGAACAGAGTACTTTGGGGGAACATGGGAGAAAACAATTTTAAGGTCATAATTACTATTAAAGTTTAACCAAATTCAAGTAGGCATCTTCCCAAATCATTGAAACTTTGCAACAAATTTACAGGAATGTTGTCCCACATTACAAGCTTTTAGAGGGATTAAGTGTTTTAAGGAAGGTCAAGACGTCCTCAGAGATGAGCCAAGAAAAGAAAGACTGTCAAGTGTGATGAAAAAACTGCGACTGAAGTCCAGAAACCAGTCGAAGAGGACCACAGAATTGCCACTGATACTGAAATTACCATCTCACATGGTTCAACATGTTTAATTTTAAACTGAACATGTTAAGTTCAGCAAGCTTTCAGCTCGGTAGGGGTTAAAAGTGCTGCATAAAGATTAGCTAAATCCCTGGTGGCATAATGGTTGTGTGTGGGACTGCAGCCCACAGGGTTGACAGTTCAAATCCAGCAGCAGCTCTCCAGGAGCAAGGTTGAACTTCCTACTCCCACCAGGGCAGTGATGCCACACACACAAAAAAAAAATCAAGAAAAAAAATTAGCTAAATCAATGAGTGAATTTTCCATCAGTGTATAAAGCAAGGTCAACATTAATCAAGATTATCTTACCGTACAAATTATAACCAGAGGCAAGTCTTAAATCTATCAATGCAATCCAAAGAGCTTGGTCCAATTAAAACAACGGCTTCTGAGAGAATTCACTGGGCCAGTTAAATTCCAGGCAGAGACGTCAGTTCAGAAGTGACTTGTTTTTAGACCTTCCAAAGAAGTAATCTTGATTGATTTCTTTGAAGGACACAGGACAACCACAGGAACTTATTAGTAAGGAGTTTTAAGAAAACTGAAAACTGCACGGGTAAGAAAACAGACCAGAAAATTGGCAAGGAGAAAAACATGTTTTTCCCCATCACAAGGCACCTGATCACTCTAGAGTAGCGTGGTCTGACCTCAAGAATTTCATTCGAAAACCTAATCCCATCCTTTCCCAAATCTTTCCTTTTGTTCCCAGAATTGAAAAAGCATTTTTTGTCCCTGGAGGATACCAAACCTCTCTTTGTGAAGTGGTATAAATGGAATAATTCTTCAGGGAACATTAGAGAGATGGAAACATCATCTTCCTAAGTATAGACCTAAGTAAAGAGCCCATCACAAAACAATAGCTTGAGAACGTACAATATCTGATGAGTGACCTTCTTCCATAACCACCTGTGGTCATTATCTATTCTCCTGTCAATTTGTGAAGAGGTGAAGTCTCGCCTGTCAATCAGGTTGCAGCTTGATAACCTCATTTGGAGGCACCACAGAAATAAAGCGCTCACAGGCGGCCACTCACTCTCTCTGCTTCGTCTTCCTGTTGACAAGCTCTATGGAGACACACTGATGGAGCCAGAGCCCTGGAGCTGGAGGAGTCATGAGGAGACCCACACCAGTGCTGAGATCTTTCCACTGTCACTGGATCTACGAGACTTTCCACCCACTTGCCTGGGACCCTGCAATTGGCATTATTGCATGGCTGCATGAGTCTAAAGAGAAATCTATGGACTGGTATTGGACATATGGACTAATATTAGACTTATGGACTTATCTGGACTGAGCAGGGACGTTTCTCAATATACAATTGCTCTTTCATATAAAACTCTTTCTTATACACACATGAGTGTCCATGAATTTGTTTCTCTAGTCTATCTGGACTAACACACACCCCTTGTCCCCAGCTGCCCACTGAGCCTGAAAGAGTTCCTTTCTAGGAACAAACACCCTCAACTCAGTCATCATCTTCATGAATCTAGATCAGCTCCTGACCACAGAGAATAGCTAGTCAGGCAATCAATCCTCCAAGGAAGTCTTTTCACCAGCTTGATCCCTCCAGCTAACCCCAGGAGTTCCTTGAATGGCAGAAAGAAATGATCCATACAGGGTCATTCCAGCCCTCCACAGTTTTCTCCTTGTTTTCTTTTTCCCTTCCCTTGTTTTTTCTTCTTTCTCTGCTTTTGTTTTTCTATCTTCTGTTTCTCTTTTCTATGTTTCCTTTCCTCAAGTCTCGTTTTTCTTTACTATTTTTTATATTTTACATTTCTATTTTCTGCTTCCCAATTTATAGTTTTGTATTTTCTTTTTCTCTACCTTTGTTTTTACTTTACTTTTGTAGGGAATACATTCTTTTTCTTTCTGTTGTTTGACTGCTTTCCCTTCTTAAATTTTTTTTAAACTACATTCCTTTTGACTCTTGTTTGTTTCAGTTTTGTTTTCTCTCACTTTCTCTCTCTCTTTTGTCTTTTCCTACATGATGAGAGACAACAACCATGCCTACATAGACCAGCCACACTATCTCCTGCCGTAACTCTTACTGCAGTTACATTTCTGCTTCAATAGCCACTCAGCCTGAGCTTCCCTAACTGAAACCACCCCTCAAACCTTCCTTCACCTGCGCTGTACAAACATCACACAGAAAGCCGCCCTCATACTCACATTCTCTATTGCACCCACGAGGAGACAGATGATGAGAGACTACACAGTCATTAGTTAAATACAACAAGAACACAATGTCCCTAAGGCCACAGACCCTTAAAATTCACACGAGAAACAACAGAGAGTGGGGTAAATAAGTGACCAAGATGCAAAGCAGAAGAGCTCCCCTAGAAGAAAAGACCCAGAGCTACCTGATAATTCAAAGAAGGGTATTTAGACTCCTTCAACAAAAGGAAAGATGGATAAATGCAAGAAAATCGGGGCCATAAGAAAAGCCCATCTCTTGACACCTTGCAATGACTTTGGGGGGTGGGGGAGAAAGTCTGGGTCACTTCGAAGCTGTCCTTTCAAAGCACAGCATATTTCCACTCAACGCTCTTTTTGCTGGTCAGTCAGAACCCAAGACATCAATTTCGCAGTGACCATTCTCATTCACAAATCTCCTATTAAAATTCCCTGAACCGACTCCAAGATACCCAGATAATTTCTCGTCTCTTCAATTGTCCATCATAGGTCTTGGAGCACAAGGGCATGAATTTTGCCAACATTTTCATTTGTTCGGGAAGCTGACGGGCATCCAGAATGAGGTTTTCATCAATCAACAGTTCACCTTTTTTGAAACAATAACAAAATAAACCATGCATATATTTGAGTTTTGACCATAACTCTGTCTCTGTAAGCTGTGTTCAACATCACAACAGCTCTTGCCTCATTTTTCCTGAGCTGGAAACAAAATTTCAAAGTTGCATGATGTTCTCTTCAATCTGCCATCTCAAAAAATGAGGTTCAAATGAAACTGTTTTTATGAAATACATCGCTGTGACCAGAGTACCTTCCCTGGCTATGCCACAGGGTGCATTAACTCAGAGAAAGTTGCTCAATACTCACCTAACAGGAAAAATGTGTGCTTCAAAAACTCCACCTAGTGGAGTTCCCACACACACCTTTTTTTTGGAGGGGGGGGAAGAGTGGAATCACAATCCTGAAATAGTGGTTATCTATGAGTAGACGCTTTGATAGACAAGCAGGTTAACTAGGTTTGGCATGGAGAGTTGGAACAAAACCATGAATGTCTATAGGTTTAAAAAGGATATTTTCAGGCTTATTTATTTTTGTTGCCAATATCTCCATATATGTGGTAGACCATAAAAGAAGCAAAGAAGTTATGAAAACTTCTTAGATGTAACCAAAATCTGTGAGGGAACGCGTCTGGACCATAGTCTTGGAGCACGCCAAGTCAATTGGCATAACATAGTTCACAAAGATAGTGTTTGAGCAGCAACAAGAATATTAAACAGCCATCTAAGATGCAACTATTGGTGTCTTCTTGTTCAGAAATAAGAAGAGTGATGACAATCAGAAGCAATTAGCTCAGTGGATTAAAGAACCAGCAAGCATCAGTTTCCACAACCTTGCGACAAGAAGAACTAGGTGGTGCCCAGCTACCACTGCCAACTGCTCTCAGAAGGATCACATTACAAGGGCCTGGGTTGAGTGGGAGAAAAATGTGGAGCAAAACGCAAATGAGAATGTTAAAGAATAAACTAAGAAGCAATATCTTCATGCTTTGATATTGCTTAATAAAGGTTTCTATGCATTTATAGCAATACTTTGGGAGGGGAGAGTTTTAGAGCAGACCAAGTTTCCATTGAACAATCTTTTGTCTCATGCTATTGGTTGAAATCCCCACAATGTAACATCACTTATCCCTCTTGTGCTCTGTTTTCTGTTTCACCCCTACTCCCTTCTTTCTTAGCCCTCCCTGTCTTTAGTCCTTGGACAAAAATCTCAAATGTACTTGATTACTCTAACTACTTACCTAGTGTTATTTTCCACCATATAGACCTGTCTTTGGTTTGACTGAAAAATTGAGCCATGGAGGTGAGTTTATTTCCTGACCTGAATGGGGATTAAGGGCTATAGTCTCAAGGAATTATAGCAATACTTTTTTACTTACCCAAGTAAATACACACACACATGCATGCATACATGCACACCCATCTATGGATATTAACAGTCTGCATGAAAAATCTAGGGGAAGTTGTGATAAAGATTTACAATTTGTGATATGTATGCAGGACTAGTGAGAAATGGGATATCATCTAGACATGGTCTTATTTAACACATATCTCTCATGCCTAGCTTAGCAGCTAGCAAATTATATGCATTCAAATAATGTTTGTTGAAGGGGAATGGAAAAAAAGGAAGGAAAAAAGGAGAGAAAAAAGGGTAATTAAATTGGGCAGAATTCATAAGGCCAAGGATTGTTTCACTTTAAAATGTGAACACTGATAAAGAGGTGGCTAGATGCAGAGAATGAACAAGAACAAGGACTTTGTAGGGAAACAGTCCTGAACCCAAGGACAGATTACTCAGTAAGTTAAGTACTCAAACACAAACCAACTCACTTCGATCAAGTCAATACAGACTTACAGTGACCTCCTGTGAGTTTTTGAGACTAACTTTAAAAAAGTAAAGTCCTTGAAGTTAAATAAACGACCCTATTTAACTTAAATAAGTTAAACAAACAGAGAAACAACAAGTCCACATGGAAGAAGCACACCAGCCTGTGCATTCATGACGTGTTGAAGGGATTAGGTATCAGGCATCAGAAGACCTAAAACAAACTCCATATTGTTGAGAACAGGAGGATGGAAGCTGAGACACAAAACCCATCTGTAGACAATGGGACATCCCTCACAGAAGGGTCACAAGGAAGGAATGAGTCAACCAGGGTGCAGTATAGCACCAATTAAACTTACAATATTCCTCTGGCTCTTCGAGGCTTCCTTAAGCCAACCCCCCCTCCCATTATCATGATGCCAGTCCTGCCTTTTGGGCTAGACCGAAGCATAAAGAGCTCACAACACACCAAATCCAGGAACAGGAATGGGAGTAGTGATACGAGTAGGGTAGGAGTTAGGTGGGGAGACGGGAGGAGGAGGGAATGAATCGCAATGATGGACACATAACCACCACCACCACCATCCCCCCCACCCCTCACACACACACACACACCAGGGGGCACAAACAACAGAAACTACAAGGGAAGGGAGACACAGCAGCAGTGTAAGATATGAAAATAATAATAATTTTTAATTGATCAAGAGGTCATGGGGTGGGGGGGGTGGTAAGGAAGGGAAAAAAGAGGAACTAATACCAAGGGCTCAAATAGAAAGTACATGTTTAGGAAATTGTGATGGCAACAAATATGTATAAATATGCTTGATACAATTGATGAATGGATTGTTATGAGAACTATAAGAGCACAGGCTGGTGTGCCTCTTCCATGTGGACTTGCTTCTAAGCTGGATGGCCACTTGTTTCCATTCAAGCCTTTAAAACACCAGATGTTATATCTTTTGATAGCTGGGCACCATCAGTTTTCTTCACATTTGCTTATGCACATATTTCTCATCAGCAATCATATCAGGAAAGTGGGCATTATAATGTTGTGATTATTAGTTCTTGAAACCAGATAAGTGATCCCTTTGACACGTCTTGATCCCACAAGCTGGTGTGCTTCTTCCATATGGGCTTTGTTGCTTCTGAGCTAGATGGCCGCTTGTTTACTTTCAAGCCTTTAAGACCCCAGACACTATATCTTTTTCTAGCCAGGCACCATCAGCTTTCTTCACCACATTTGCTTATGCAGACATTTGTTTTTTGTGATCGTGTCAGGGAAATGCACATGGAATGCCAATTTAATAGAACAAAATGTTCTTGCACTGAGGAAGTACTTGAGTGGAGGTCCAATGCTCATCTACTGTCCTAATACTAACTCTATAAGTATATGCACGTTGATCTATTTCCCCATCTTATATAAACATATACACCTATGTACATGCCTGTATTTAAACTGTATAAATGCCCCCTTACTCCCCAGTTCTTTCCTCTATTTCCTCATACCTTCTCCCGACCCACCATCATGCTCAACCTCCATTTGGGTGTCAATATTTTCTCTCTGTTACATTAGTCTTGATCATTCCCTATCGGACCTCCCACACCCTTCCCGCCACTGACCCTGAACCACCCGCTACACCTCCCCATCCCCAGGCTGGCCAACACCCCCGCCAAGTCCACCTTTGAACCATCAGTCCTATCGTACCCACCCCCAGACCACCCATCCAGCCCAGCCCATCCAGATAGACCCACCGAGAAAACAATATGCACAAAAAAAGGCATCCCAAAATGAAACAACCAAAGAAAGGAGAACAGTGAAATCAACAACAACAACCAAAAAAAAAACCAATGTTCAACATATACACCCACATGCAAAAATACAAAAATAATAATATAAAAACCTGCTTCCTCCCACCCACTATCATGATCCCAATTCTCCTAGACAGATTCAGCTAGACCAGAGGATGTACACTGGAGTCGGAAACATGGGGAATTTAGGATAGATGATCCCTTGGGACTAGTGAGGGGAATGGTGACACTGGAGTGGGGGAAGGGATGGTGGAGTAGAAGTGGGGAACTGATTTCAGGGATCTAAATATGACCTCCTCTCTGGGGTACGGACAACAGGGGGGTGGGTGAAGTGACACAATGGACAGTGTGCAATATGAAAAGGTAGCAGCAATTTGTAAAATATTAGGGGTTCATGGGAGAGGAGAAGGGAGGAGGGGAAACATGGGGAGCTGGAGTTACAAAAAAAAGAACTAGAGGAAAGGGGGAAAGAGATAGCCATTGAGTGGCCAATGAGGCCTCCGTGTGGGCATGGTTTTTTCCTGAGACTTCTGGGAAATCTTGCAATATTTCCTTCATGGAGATGAGAAGCTATCTCCCCAGTTGTTGGAAGTTAGTCTCAGAGACGATGAATTATGGACAAGACAAAATGGCAACAGCTGAGGAGCTGAAGGAGCCAGAGGAAAAACCACAGGGCCTTACCCTGATGGAACCAGACCTCTGAAGTTGGTGAAGCCACGTGGAGACCCCTGCCAGCGCTGAGTTGTCTCTGCCACCACTGGATGCTGTTGATGGGCCCTGAGCCCTGGAAGCGAGGAGCCATGGGGAGACCCCTGCCAGCGCCGGGACTTTGCATCCACTGACCTGTGACTTCGTGAGTCAGAAGGAGACGTTATAGACTGGTATCAGGCAAATGAGCTAATATCAGACTTAAGACTTTGAACTGGCCTGGGTTGGGATGCTTTCTTAATGTCCTATTCCTCTTGTATAGAAACTGTACCCTTATATTCATATGCGTGTCTATGCATTTGTTCCTCTAGTTTATCCAGACTGACACAAGGAGCTTATGCCAAGGGCTCAAGTAGAAAATATTTGGAAATGAGTATGGCAGCATGTGTATGGGTGTGCCTGATACAAATGATGTCTTGAATGTTATAAGAGCAATAAGAGTACCCAATAAAATCTTTCATTAAAAAAGAGCTATAAGAGCACCAGTAAAATGATATTTTGATAAATAAATAAAATAAAAAGAGGAAAGCCCAGTCTTTCTCCCTCAGAGCTGCTGGTGGTTTCGAACCACCGACCATACAATTGCGGCCTGACACATAAACACTCCACCACCAGTGTCCACAATCAATAAGGTAGGCCAAGGCTTGTTTACTGATCCGTAGTGTGGACTGTTCCCTATAGATTAGCAAGTGAAGAAGGGAAATCCTTGCTTTCTGGGAGCCTATCCTATCGGGCACCATAGATTGGAAAGAAAAAAGCAAGCAGGCTTTGCATCTGTGGGAAGATGCAGTGGGGTTGGGTCAAAGACAATGTCAAGCCATACAGAGTATCTTGATGTGGTATGAAAAAAGTGAAAATGTTCACTAAAGATTAGTAAGCGAGCACAAGTAAGCCAACACTTATCTATGCTTACTGCAAAATCTGACACTACCCGACCCCTGTGTCATTTAAAGCTCCAAGTCACCTTTGCTGTAGCTTAAAGTATCCTGGGTTCTCATACCATCCATCCTGGGAAGGAACAATGTCTCCTTCGGGATAATTAGATGCCAGCCACAAGAGTAATTTACTCGCTCTCTGGGGTCATTTGCTTAGCAGCATTCATTTTCCCCAGGCTGGTCCTCAGGAGCAGTCTCCACCCCCACCCCGGCAAAGCTGCAGCCCTGAGCTGGGATGCTTGTGGCTCTAACAGCCCAGGGACAGCGGTGACCCTGCCTGAGTGTGGCTGACCTCCCCCGGAGATACCCGTCATCTCTCTTGCTTCAGTGTCACCAGGGTCACGTCCAGAGAGTTCCCTGAGAACACCAGCACAGTGAGCTGTGGGCCCTAAAGGAGCCAGCTGTCTCCCAGGTAAGCTGTTCTCCTGACCCAGCAAAGACTCAGCCAGTCTCAGGGTCCTGGGATCTGCTCTGTCAGGTAAACCTGTCCTGGCAAACTGAAAGGTGCCTGTTCAAGAACACCTTCAGTCCCAAGCAAACAAGTTTAGTTGGTTTCCTGCAGACTCCCAAACAGGTTTTCCATTCATAAGAAGCCTCTTATTCTGTTGCTCAGCAGACCACAGCTGGGCCTTCTGCTAGATGGAGAGAGATGGCAGCAGGGGTTGAGTGGGCACTGAGGACTGAAGCAGAGACTATCAGGAAACTAAGGAGAAAGGAGTTCCCCAGGAATCTTCAAAGTGGGGAATTGGATCTAGAACTCTTATCTTTTAGCTAGCATGTGTGTCTAATGGGGATTAAAGAAATTGCCATCCCATGATGCTCACCTTCCCGACCCGATTGCCAAAGACAAATGTGTACATGAGCAAATGTGGTGAAGAAAACTGATGGTGCCCAGCTATCAAAAGGTATAGCTTCTGGGGTCTTAAAGACTTAAAGATAAACAAGCGGCCATCTAGCTCAAAAGCAACAAAGCCCACTGGAAGAAGCACATCAGCCTGTGTGACCATGAGCAGTCAAAGGGACCAGGAATAAGGCATCAAAGAACATAATATAATATCATTGTGTGCCCACCTTCCCTTTTGGGATTGCTGAAGACAAATGTATACATAAGCAAAGGTGGTGAAGAAAGCTAAGGGTGCCTGGCTATCAAAAGATATAGCATCTGGGGTCTTAAAGGCTTAAGGATAAACAAGCGGCCATCTAGCTCAGAAGCAACAAAGCCCACATGAAAGAAGCACACCAGTCTGTGTGACCACAAGGTGTTGAAGGTATCAGGTATCAGGCATCAAGGAACTGAAAAATGTATTAGTGTAAATAAGGAGTACAAGTTGAGGACCCAATGCCCATCTGTAGGTAGCAGACTTGTCCTTACAGAGGAGTCACAGGGAGGAGATAAATTAGTTAGGTTGTAGTGTAGCAACAATGAAACATACAACTTTCCTCTAGTTCTTCAAAACTTCCTCCTTCCCACTGTCATGATCCCAGTTGTACCTTTAACATCAGGTTAAACTAGAAGATATACACTGGCACAGATAGTAGCTGGAAACATAGGGAATCTAGGACAGGTGATCCCTTCAGGACCAGTGATGAGAGTGGCAATACCAGGAGGGTAGAAGGAAGGTGGGTTAGAAAAAGGAAGCTGATTATAAAGACCTACATATAATTTTCCCCCTGGGGTACAGACAATGGGGAGTTGGGTGATGGGAGACATCAGGCAGTGTATGATATGACAAAGTAATAATAATTTGTAAATTATCAGGGGCTTATGGGGGGTTGCAGGGAGGGAGGAGGACTTAGATAGAAAGCAAATGTTATGAGAATGATCAGGGCGGTGGATGTACAGATGTGCTTGACAAACAATGGACCTATGTTTGGATTGTAATAAGAGTTATATGAGCCCCTAATAAAAGGATTTAAAAGAAAAGAATATAACATCTCAAATTGATTAGGCCAATGATTGCACAACTCTTTTTAATAAATGTAAACTGCTCAATTGTATGATTTGTGAACTGTAAGTCAATAAAAGTGTTGCTTTTTTAAAAAAGAACAAGAAAAGTGTTGCTTTTTTAAAAATACAAATAACAGGAATGTGGGCGGAAGGAAACAACGGACAGTGCAAGACTTGAAATAACAACAATAATATATAACTGATCAAGGATTCATGAGGACAGAAGGGTGAGAGAGGGAGGGGGAACAGGGGAAGCTGATACCAGGGGCTCAAGTAGAAAGAAAATGTGTTGGAAATGTTGATGGCAATAGATGTACAAGTATGCTTAATACAATTGAATGATGGTTTGTCCTAAGATTTTTAAGAGCCCCCAATAGAATGGTAATAAATTAATGAATGAATGGAAATGAAATGTAAAGCAATGGGAGGCCTCCTTTTAGTGATAGAGATGTGTATGGTGATTAGTTGTAATGTCCAGCTTGTAATAGTGGATTATTTTGCAAGGTGTTACTATTAAGAAAATGAGAATTAAGAGCAAATGGAATAATAAAACATATATACATAGATATAACCTCTCAAGGGAAGTTTTCAATATTTACATTATTGGGAAATAAAGGAAAATTACTAAAAAGGAGGTTGCCTTGAACCTTATTTGTCAGTTAAACATGATGCAGAATACCCATCATTAAAATATAAGTGACAAAATATAGAGTAAGATTTTGCTGTCCGGTATAAAGCAACTGTAATAATTACAGTAATGTGTGTCTAATTGTCGTGTGGTATCAGAATTATGAGAGATTATGGTTTGTGCAAATAATATGTGAAGATCTCTGTGATTGGGGTATTAAAATCTCCTCAGTTCTGTTCACTTCTGTAGTTAGCTTAACACCATGAAAGGTGACAGGTTTAGCTTCATCGTGTGTGTGTGTGTGTGTGTGTGTGTGTGTGTGTGTGTGTGTTTTGATCCAGGGAATAGGAGGAGTTCATACAGATGAACTTGTTACATTTGATTCTTAGAGGCCCAGCATAAAGATGCTTTAAAAAACAAAATTAATGCCATCTTTATAAAGGAATTCAGGGAAAAACCCAAAGCTCTTTTCAGTTTAATCTAGTTAACCAATCTCAGGATGACCCCGGGAGGCAGTTCTGGCACAATGGGCTTCATTGTTTAAAGCCACCAGTTGCTAGAGTCCACAAAAGAGTCACTCTGTTTGTCTGTGATTGCTTCTCTGTCCTGACTTAACTCACAAGCATTACAATGTTCTTTGAAACAGGTATAGCATAAAGTACAAACTATTAGTGTCTTAATAATCACCAATTCTTGAGACATGTTTACCCAACCACTTAGAATTCCTTAGAAATGACTTGGCACGTACACCCAGAGAGGTAAAAGTGTTTATGTTTGCTAGAAATAGAACTCCATCTTCACCCACTAATCCATGAGTACTTTGCAGGTTTCTGCTACAAGGTGACCCTAGTTATGATAGATTTTTAAAAAATGAGCACAGGATAAATGAAATAACCTGCTATTTGCTGCCAAGTTCATATTCTTGCTCACGGAACCCCCTATGGCAGAGTAAAACTCCCTTGCAGGGTTGTAAGGCTGCAATGTTTATGGAAGCAGATCACCAGGTCATTCTCCAGTGAAGCCACTCGGTGTGTTTGAACAGCTGACCTTTCAGCTAGCGGCTGAGAACTTCACTGGTGTGTCACCCGGGCTCCTTAAAGGAAGTAACAGTAATGTGGGTAGTAACGAACTTGAGTTCTAAATGAGTCAAGACAGCTTCTGAATAAACCAAGGGGGGTGTGTTAGGACGGGCTGCCTAGAGAAACAAATCTACTTGACACTCATCTCTGGATAAGAAAGGGTTTTACATCAAGAAGTAATTTTATAACAAGAAGGCATCTGAGCCCAGGCCAAGATGCACTGGGAAGCAGGAAGTTCCCAGGCCAGTGAGTGCAGTCCTGTGTGTCCAGAATCAGTGGAAACATGGCAGAGTGCTGACCGCTCACAGGTCAGGAGAAACAGACAAACTGAGAAGAGGCAGAGACAGAGACAGAGACAGAGACAGAGAGAGGTCCATTTTGCTCTTACACAAAAGGCTTATGACATCAAGTTAGACAAGTTAGACTCCATGCCGTCAGGAGTTGACATAGTCCCTGATTACCACAGAGTGGGATTTACAGTGCTAGGAAGAGGAAAACACATGGATAATTACTGCTACCAGATTTGCCCACCCCTTTTTATAAGATGGTTCGGATGTCACCATATTTAATAATTCTTTGTAGGAAAGGAAGTAAGGAAATGTTTCCCCAATGAAGTAGGTAAGACAAATGTTACTTTTCACTTTTTATAGGTAGAAAAATATAGATTCACCAATATAAAAATCTGAAGCTGAGACACCCACTTGCAGAGGGGTTGCAGCGAGGAGAGGAGCCAGTCAGGGTACAATGTGGTAACAATGAGGTATGCAACTTTCCTCTGGTTCCCAAATGCTTCCTCTCACCATCTTGATCCCAGTTCTACCTAACAAATCCAGCTAGACCAGGGGGATGTACACTGGAGCCGGTAACATGGGGAATTCAAGACAGATGATCCCTTCAGGACCATTGGTGGGAGTGGTGATACAAGGAGGGTGGAGGGTGGGTAGAGTAGAAGGGGGGAACCAATTGCAGGGATCTACAAATGATCTCTCTGGAGTATGGACAGCAGGGAAGTGGGTGAAGGGACGCATCAGACAGAGTACGATGTGAAAAAGTAATAACAATGTGTAAATTACTAAGGGTTCAGGGGGAGGGGGAGGGAGAGGGGAAGGGAGGGAAAATATAGGGAGCTGGTACTGGGAGCTTAAGTGGAGGGAGGATGTTTTGGGGATGATGATGACAACAGGTGTGCAACTATGCATACAATTGA
>PVJH01012271.1:0-65100 GCA_004026705.1 Nesogale talazaci
AAAAAAAAAAAAAAAATGGAAGTACCACGGACTGCCAAAAGAATCAGCAGATCTGCCTTGGGAGAAGCCAGAATGTTCCTTAAATGGATGGTGAGACTTCACACCATGTACTCTGGACATTGTCAGGAGGGACTAATACCAAGAGAAGGCTATCATTCTTGGTAACATAGAGGGACAGCACAAAAGAGGAAGACCCTTAGAAAGATGAGTCTTCCAGTGGCTGCAACCATGGACTCAAATATAAGCATAATTGTGAGGATGCCCCTGGACTGAGCAGTGTTTCCTTCTGTTGTCCAGTGGGTTGAGCTGAGCCAGAGCCTAACTGACCACACCTAACAAGTACAACAAAACGTGTAAGAGTCCAGCTGAACACAAAAAGTCAGAGTTGTGTTTTTTTCCCCACTTATTCTGCAACACAGACGACTTAAGGGAAAGACATAGTTAATGGGATTGTATTCTTAGAAAATTGAATTGTAATTATAGATATGCTTGGTGAGCAAGCATAACTTTCTCAAGAAAATGAGACACGGTTATAATATAGTTAGATCAAGGGAAGTATTCCTAAATGAGGAACTTCCTGTTAAGGATATAAATATCTTAATTCATCCTTTTGTCCACGCGCTTATTTGATCAACAACACTTTGCAGTAGACTCAGAATATGGGATCTTCACCCACCAGTACTTAAAATCCACAAACCAATTCTTAATGCATAGCCCTTATGCATTATATGCTGTACTCCATTCAACCACAAATTTCATATCCTCACAACAAATTATTGTTCTCTATAAAAGTATTCAAGATTTGATCACGTTTTTCTTTACTTATTGCTTAGAGAGATACTTTTAAATGATGAGCAGTAGGGAGTGAAGGGAAAGAAACCCCAAATATCACCTATGTTCAAGTCACAATTTAAAAGGAATTACAATGAATTCCATTTATGTGATATTTATGCTCACTAATTTTAGTTTAAAGACATGTTTCTTCTTGAAAATCTCTTTTCCAGTCTCTGGATCTGAAACTCAGCTGGTTCCCGGAGCTTGTTACTCATATATTAGAGGCTCAATTTTTTTCTAAGTTTAAAAAAATTAAATTGAATTATATTTTTTCTATTGTCTTACAACATTTTTTAAATGGATACATTAAAAATCTCCTATTACTCATCAAATAAGAAGAGATGCTAAATTCTTGGCTTTTTCTCTTTTCCCAGAACTCCAAAATCACATATCCCCCCACCCATTCTATTACATTAACAAAGCCTTGTGAAATAAACAACTTCAATAGCTACAGAATTCTTGTGGCTGCTCTGTAGAACTTTTTTTTGTGGTTCACATGATATTTTGATTCTGTGAAATCTGAACTGAGTATGGTGGGAGTTCTTAAAAATAAGTCCCCTAGTATCAGAAGTTCAAAAAACAAGCCATCAAATCAATGTGAAGTGGTGTGAATTCAGTGGAAACCCCAAACCCATCTACTTGTAAGATAATTGGAAAGTGCCTCTCAGAAGGGCCACAAGGAAGGGATGAAAAATTTAGGGTGTGATATAGCACTGATGAACTACATAACTATCTTCTAGTTATTTAATATTTCATCTCATTACTACTATGATTTGTGTTTGTTTTACCTCATTCATCATGTTAGATTTGCCTATGCTCATTTGTATATGTAAGATCATTCAGTACATGAAAGCAAAGATAGACAACTCTTCAGACACAGTAACAGGAGTAATGGTTCTCTGAGGCTCTGAGGGTACAGAAAGAAGGGACAGGAAGATGGGGGGGGGGCATAGGGAGCTGAAAGCACTGATGACTGTATCACTCCGCTCAATGGGATCAAACCACAGAATTGTATGTGAATGGATATATTGGATTGTGATATATGGGAGCAAAAAAACTATTTTAGGGGACGTAATAAAATGAAGGGTTCCTAGGTCTGGGGAGGAAAGGAATATAAATGAGCTGATATCAAGGAGTTCAAAAGAAAGAAAATGTTTTGAAACTTATTGGGCTAGCAATTGTATCATATTGCTTGATGTATTAAACTATGGAATGTTGTGATAGCTGTTAAGAGCTCCCAATAAAATGATGACTTTTTTTTTTTTGATAGCAAGTCCTCTTTACCTTATTTGCATGTTCCAACCAGCTGCTGGAGGGAGTTCCGAAGACCTGGGATAGAAGAGCCGTACTGGGTCATTTCATTTCACCACAGGTCCCAATGACTTTTATATTCATGATACTTCTGTGTTTGTACTTGGTAAATATTTTGAGGAGTATTAATAGTTTTTAGAATGATATTTTCCTATTTGAGTGAAATGATTCCTATTTTTTTTTGTTTTGGGGACACCACTGCCCTCTGGTGGTGGGAGTAGGAGACCCAGCCTTTGCTCCTGTGGAGCTGCTGCTGGAATTGAATCTTCATCCCAGTGGACCGCTACGCCATCAGGGCTCAGTTCGAAATGCTTCCTATTTTAAGCACACCAACAAGTTACCATCAAGTGGTTTCTGGCTGATGATGACCCCTTGTGAATCAAAGCTGAACTGTGTGCCAGGGAGCTTTCAGGGACTGAGACTTCAGATGTGCTTTTCCAGCCCCCCCCCCCTTTTATGAAGTGATTTTGACTGTACTCAAATATCTAGCCTCTGGTTAGCACCTGAGTGCATTCATCTTTGATACTACTCAGAGAATCAATTTTAAGCCTGTTACATTATAATTTGGTCTCAGCACATTTTGCTGCTTTCACACACATGGTGACATCACCTCCAATTATATCATATAGCTAGAATTAAGTTGCAAATTATTTGAAAAACGGAACTCCTGTACAATAATCCTCTTTTTAGGAGATTTGGAAAGAAGTGTGTATATAGATATATCATATATCTACAATATCCAATGCATCTAATGGTCACCAGCATGAAAGAAATTGAGAGGGAAGAAGGTATATTTTCCTAAATTTAAAAGAAACGTGTAGGGCTGAGCCCCGGTGGTGTAGTGGTTGTGCGTGGGACTGTGGCCCACTGGGATGGAGGTTCAATTCCAGCAGTGGGGCTGGGCCTCCTACTCCCACCACCGGAGAGCAGTGATGCCAAAAAAAAAAAAAATAAACGTGTAATAAACATTATTCATAGATCATGCTGATCAGTGCTTCTTAAGCTATTTATAATAAAGGATCACATGTTTATACATTTGTGTGTTTATAAGTAAATATAATATAAACAAATTACCAGAAGAATAAAGTAGGGGGGAAAAATCCTGATTTACAAACTAGAAGCCCATCACTTTTTGTGATTGCTAAAATAATTTCTGAATGCTTACTCTGATTTGCTAGATTTCTGTTTGAGCGCTATTGACAAACAGTTTGCAGGTTATTATGATTACGGTCTGTGGGCCAACCTCTGAGTTTCACGGAGAGACAGTGGGAGATTCTCACGCCAATTTAGTTGAAGAGATACAATTCAATTAAGTGAGAAATTGCATGCTACTAATCATTCCAGAGTTTATTAATTTCTTGTTCAATTTGTCTTTGAACATGGGCCTCGCCCGAAGAGCTAAACACTGTTATTTAGTATTCTTATCTCAGCCATCTTTCTACTAAGTGAACTCCCATAACACTTAACAGCTCTTTGCCTGAACACATTCTTTCTGCTATCAATATTCACACAGCCTCTTCTCACTCACTAAACTGTGAGCTTTCCAGGATTTCAGATCATGGTGGGTTGTTTTTTCTCCTTATTTCAACTTTACTCCAACTGTTACAGACACAGTCTCTAGCCTGGTCCCGATATCTTCAGTTAATAATGGAGTGGAGAGTACAGATGTGCTGCCTGTTGGGATCATCCAGAGACTCCAAGGAGCAATCAGAGACCCCTGCTGGGTTAGTGGAGCAGCTGCTGGTCTGAATTGTAGGCGATTCTGCTTTCACCTCTCCCCCACATGGGGCTACAGATATTCACAGACCTTAACCCCCTTTTAGCCCCTTGCACTCCAGACTCCATCTCAGCACTGCTTAGGTGAAAGCATTGTGGTTCCTTGAAGACTCAATCAATACGTAAAGAGAACACCTTTTCATGGGTTTAGGATAGGGGTTGGCAAACTCTTGAGACCGAAGAGCCAATTCTGTCCCTCCTAACGACTTTAAAATCACTCAAGAGCATTGGATATGCTTTTTCCAAGCAAGTGAAATCACCGTGATCTGAAATAATGACGTTCAAATATTTTCAGTGTTACTTCAGAGTCGCACGTTCCCATGGAAAGAGCCGCACATGGCTCGCGAGCTGCAGTCTTCCCACCGCTGGCTTAGGAGAACCTCTTTGTGGACTTAGTTTGGGAGGGAAATGGCCAACACAGGCTACCACACAGCAAGGGATACAGAGCTGGCTAAAATCCACGTGATGTGAGGGTGGGGGGAGGGCATTGGAGGAGGGAGGGGGAGGAAGGGAGAACCCATTGTGGGTCACCCACCACCACCCCAAAGGGGAAGAATAACAGAAAAGTGGGTGACAGTATAAGGTACAAAATAATAATAACAACAATCTATAATTGATCAAAGATTCACGAGGGTGGGAGGATGGGGGAGGGAAGGGGGGGAAAGAGGAGCTGATACCAAGGGCTCAAGTAGAAAGGAAAAGTTTTAGAAATGATGATGAGACATATGTACATATATGCTGGATACAATTGATGTATAGAATAAGAGCTATAAGAACCCCCAGTACAATGATTTCGCACACACAAAAGGATTCACTTGATGTAAGCACGATAGCAACTTTTTTTCTTGTTTTTTTTTTTCAGTTATTTTTTTAGGCATCACTGCCCTCTGGTGGTGGGAGTAGGAGGCCCAGCCTTTGCTCCTGTGAGCTGGAATTGAACCTCCATCCCAGGGGGCACCAGTCCCGTGCATAACCACTTCGCCACCGGGGCTCAGCCCGATAGCAACTTTTACAATGTGAAAAATTGTACCCCGTGACAAGCGCATCGACAGAGTTCCGTTTATTATCCTTCTAAGTTTTAACATGAGAACACTGAACAAAAGAGGGATTTAGAAATGTGCTCTTCACATCCCTGGTGAGAGAGCTGAGGATTTACACACCTCCTCTTCACCTGCTTCCTTCATCTCTGAACAGTGAGTGCTCCTGGAGGACAGCAGGTTTCACACTTCTGTACATGCCTGAACCTCTTAGAGTCACAAGAGTGTCTGGTAAATTGTAGACAGTCAGTAAATGGTTGTTGATTGACAATAAATGGTTGTTGATGACTATTAACTAAGACTGGTAAGTCAAACTCAGAAAAAAGATTTACTTTCAGGAAGTTACTGCTAAGACAGTTGTAGTTCACACCCAACCACCCCCAAACAAACACATTCCAACATGTCTCTGTGATCAGCGGATGGCTGCAGCAAGTTCACTCAGTATTATAGTTAGTTTCATTAAAATGTCTTCAAAAACAGATCTTAAAAAAAAACAAAACAACAGATCTTATCTGCAAGACCAGTGAATTCAAGGCAGAGAGGTCATTTCCAGGTGGTAGAGACCAGATTTTGGGAATTCTGAAGAGATGATCTTGATAGATTTTTTTCAAAAAACACTGTCCACCCCTCCACTCCTACTCCATTTCAAGGTGCTCGCTCATTCTTTAAGGGCAGTAAAGTCTATCTTAGGAGTACGTCATGGGAAATTGTGGACAGGGTTGATATTTTCTACTTGATCCCTAGGCTCATTGCAATGGCTACACAAAACTCACAGACAAAATTCATAATTATAGGTTTTTTTTAAATCATAGGTTTATTAAGGAATTTAGCAGGTTGTAATCTGAGTAGGAAATGCTCAGGATTGCATTGTTTATCAGGACATGTTGCAAAGTTCTTTCAAGTCTGCTAACAAATGCTCAAAGGGGCATATGCCTCTGCTGTAAGTCTCACCCTGAAGGCATTCAACTCAATCTCTGTGGGTCAGAAATCCCATCTTTCCCAATTAAGTGCTCAGAAGTACCCCACTATCTAAGCCATCTTCCTTTACAACAACACTCAGTTTTCCTGGCTGCATGGTGGGGGAAGTTCCTCCCTCTGGTCTAGACTCTGGTTCCTGGTTCTGCTGCTGCTCCTCTGATGTTACAGCTGCCACCTGGATCCAGGAGGTTCACTGCATAGGGTTCTCAAGTCTAGAGGACTTGATCCACTTCTGGCTCTCTCTCTGGAAATGGGTTCCCTCCTCCTGCTTCTCAGAGAGCTCATTTTATACACAGCTGGGGGATACTCCTGGGAATCCCCTTTTCAGCTATTCACAGGTGAAATCTCTACCTTCTTCCCCAGCCTGTGCCAGAAAAGGTCATCTGGTGGGAGTTAGAGACTGGTGAGAAGAGCCACATTAGGTAATCGACTGCCCCTGCAGGAACCTTAAATAGAATCACCCACCCTAAATCCCTGTTCTTACCCCTTCTGACTTCTTTTGAACATCCCAAACTCAAAGAACATTGAAGAAGTCTATGATGTGAATCCCCCGAGTAATGCCGAAACTGATTTTTTGACATGGTATAAATAGGTGAGTATGGAATTCTTTGGGGGGAGGGCTAAAGAGGTGAAAACAGTGCTGTTAGAAGTATATAGACTTGAACAGAAGAAATGCTGAGACATAGCTTCAAAGTTTGACAGTTTTTGTTTACCAAGTTTCTATGATTTTATAGCAGTACTTGTTGACTTAACCTCATATATGCTTTATTGATGGTTATTGAATTAAGCTCTATAAAAGAGGGCTTTCTATTGCTTGAGATAAATTATGAAGTCAATATTTAAACATGTCAGTTTGTCCATACTTACTTAGTCTTTATAAATCAAATTTAGATTCTGCCCTGGATCTGTCTACCCCTCCTCCAGAGGAGAGCCTGCATTGGCATGAAGCCTAACATTGTTACACACCTATTAGGGCAGACAGAGGGACATCATTGCTGATGTCAGATGGATCTTCGCTGAAAGAAAAATGCCAGGAAGATATTTATTTGTGTTTTGTTGACTATGCAGTTATCTGACTGTGCAGATAACCACAAACCGTGTATAACTTTACCAAGCATAGGAATTCCTAAATGCTTTAATTGTACTCATGCCTCTTGATACTCAGACCGAGAGAGGATGGTGAGGGCATGATAACTGATTTAAAATCAAGAAACCTGTGTATCAGGGTTGCCTTCTTACATCACGTTTATTTAATCTTGATGCTGAGCCCATCATCTGAGTAACCAGAGAGGAATGAGGAAATAGGAGGAAACCTCATTAACAACCTGTGATATGCAGATGACACAATTTTCCTTGCTGAAAGCAAAGAGAACACAACATACTCAGTGATGATCAAAGGCTCTAGACTTTGGTATGGAGTGGAACTCAATGTAAAGAATACCAAAATCTGGACCAATGGACAGCATGGTGATCAAAAGAGAAAAGATTGAAGTTGTAAACCATTTCATTTTACTTGGACCCGCAATCAGCACTCATGGAAGCCGCGGTCAGAATATCAAAAAACGCATTGTCCTGGACCAGTCTTCTGCACAAGACCCTTTTAGAGTATTGAAGAGCAACCACATCACTTTGAGGACAAAGGTGAGCTTGACCCAAGTCACAGTATGTACAATGGCCTCCTATGTTTGCCCATGGACGCTGAACCATGAAGAAGGAAGACAGGGAAATAATCGATAGTTGAATTATTGTATTGGTGAAGGATATTGAATGTGCCGTGGACTGTCAGAACAACACACATACATGTGTATGTGTGTGTGTGTGTGTGTGTGTGTGTGTTTGGAAGAAGTCAAACCAGAATGTTCTTCAGAAGCAAGGAAGCCAAGACTTCATCTCGTGAACTGCTGACATGCTAGTAGGAGGGAACAATCACCGGAAAGGGATATCATACTTGATAAAAGTCCAGGATCGGTGACAAAGAGGTAGATCCTCAACAAGATGTTTGATCCGGTGATGGCAGCAACGGGCTGAAACATTACAGTCACGATGAAGATGACACTGGGCTTGGCAGCATTTCATTGGGTTGTACACAGAGTCTCCATGAGTCAGAAGGGACGCAACAGCACCTAGCGACAGTAAAGGTAGCTCCTTGATTAGACTAACTTTTCCTTCTCAGGGCGTACCTTCCTAGACCTACATGTTGAGTCCTGACTCATAGCAAGCCCAGAGGACAGGGTAGGACTGCCCCTGTGAATTTCTATAGCTGTAATTCTTTACAGAAGTCGAAACCCCTATTTCTCCCCAGCAGTGGTTGGTGGTTACAAACTGTTGACCTGTCAGTTAGCAGCCCAGCAAGTCGCTATGTGTCAGCGTTGACTCAATGATAATGAAGTTGTTTTCTTGTTTTTGTGTAATGGCTGTACACACACTCATGAGTCCTATCCTTAGGCAGATGATGGAGTATTGGTTTCCATGTACTGATTGTAACAAAATACCACAAAATAGGTGACTCAGGTAAACAGAATTGTATTCTCTCCCAGTGCTGGAGGTAAAAAAAAAATTCTGTATCTGAGCAGCCTCTCTCTGAGATTCTATAGAAATATATTTTCTTGTCTTATGGCTTTCAGTAGTTCCTGGTGTTTCTTGACTTGCAACTCCATCTCTCTGTCTTTTTCCTTTTTTATATTATTCTTTATAAGGATTCACTCAAATTGAATTAGGACCCACCCCATAGCAATATGACCCTCTATCAATTGATAACATCCTCAAAGACTGTATTTCCCAAAGAGGCTACCTTCATGGCTATTGGGAATTAGAAGTTAATATTCTCTCTGAGGGAGGAAAGGGGACATAATTCAGTACGCAGAACCAGGGTAGTCATCTGATTCATTAGGTCAATGGCACAGACTGCTTTGGGACTTGAACTATGCAATAGCGAGACAACAAATCAGAATATCTTTGAGGTTGAATCATGTGAAGCTTGAAAAGTGATCAAAAAGTTTGTGAATTCTTAGTACCTCTGACCCTGGAGCCTCCTTGGTTTCTCTCCTACCTGTGCCTTCTTTGTGCCTATGACACATATGATCATGTCTTTCCAGTTAATGGTTGTTTTTAGCTGAGTTTTCATGGGTTGCCTTTGTGTCTGACAATACGGAAAACCACAAGGAACCTCCTGTATTTCTGTGTTGCATTGGCTATCCATGCTGAGTGAGCTGTGGAGCACGGTCTAGGGACAAGATTTGTGTACCTGATCAAGTAAAATGAGAAGTGTTTGAAGCAGAACTGGGTGAAGACACTGGCTATTGGAGGTCTAATTTGTCTAACTGGCCAATTCCACCTCCTGTGAATGTAAATAAGGAGTAGAGAAAATGCCAGAGAGGGCTGAGTTCTAGTAGCGGTGTAGTGGTTATGTGCAGGACTGCGGCCCACTGGGATGAAGGTTCAATTCCAGTTCACAGGAGCAAAGGCTGGGCCTCCTACTCCCACCACCAGAGGGCAGTGATGCCTAAAAAGCGAAAAAAAAAGAAAGAAAGAAAGAAAGAAAGAAAATGCCAGAGAATCAATGCACTGTTGCTTTCCATTTTTTGGATTCAGGGGGAAATCAAGTTTTTATGATAGGCTTCTAGGCTTTGTTTGCTGGTACATGTAACATCTCGCTGATGTTCTTTTTCTTTTTTCATTTTTTGCTTTCTACTCTAGGAACATCATCAAAGAACACTCTTTCTCATGCCGTGTTGGCACTCCCGAGGAAGATTCATGATTGGATTATGTTCCTGGGCAATATAAATCACGCTTGATGGCAGGGATATGTTGATGGCTTGAAGTAAGTGAAAAATAAATTAAGAAAAGAAAAGGCCTGGAGTAGCAAAGACATAAATTTAAAATTTAAATCTCAAAAGATGAAAAACGGCAGAGAGTCATTTAAAAAACCTGCCTTACACTCTTTTAAAGGAGGCAAAATAGTGAGCGTGGGGAATAAGCTTGGAAGAAGTGAATGAGTTGGCTTCACATGTAAGTCCTTACAAATCTTAGGGAGGAAGTCTAAATGTTCTCAGCAATTCCAGAAGGCTCTTTCAATAAGTATTATAGCCTCAAAAGAAATCATTTAGAACGATTTTAATAATAGAACAGATTTCTCATGGCTTTGGATCAGAGTTTTATATCTAATGTACACAGTCATGAGACAAGGAAAAGCTGCTATGAGGGATTTATTGTATTCATTGATCTTTTCTTTTATTTACCTTCTCTCCCCGCCCCCAAAGCATCCCATAATGCTACGTGTACATGATTCAGAGTTTACACTGGTTGCTGAAAGAAATCTATGACTGGAAATCTACATATGAATAGAAACAAATCTATTTAGGAGTAGAATAGGAGGAAGAGCTTGGAGATTTGGGTGTCAAGTAGCCTTTAGAGTTGAGCCCATTTCTAGAATAGCTGTATAAATGTCAGTGAGCCGCTTGACCACCGAACTTTTCCGACCACCGACTACCGAATGTTTCCAACTCAAAAACAAAGTGAGATATGTGTCAAACCCAAATGCTTCTGTGCCCAGGTCACCGTGCTCAGGTAAACAAACAAGCAAACCCCCCCCCCCCAAAAAAAAAAACAAAAACAAGGCAACAAAGAAAAAACCAAACCCATAGGAAACAAACGTCATTGCCTTTAAATCGATTCTGACTCATGTTACAGAAGTGACCTGATTGCCTGGCTTTTTTTTTTTTTGCCAGGCCTTTCTTCTGTGGCACCACCAGGGGAGTTTGGATTGCCAACTTTTGGGGTAAGTAGTTGAGCACCAACTCTGTGGACCACTCAAGGTCCTGCAGTGCCTAGTAGATGTCTCATCATTGCAGGTGAACACAAGTATAGACTCTAACTATTACTGCGGAACCTTGGGGTTGAACTCAATTTATCCCAAAGTTGTGTTCAAACACCAAAAAGTTTGATAACAGAATTTTTTTCCCATTAAAAATCTTGGGATATCAAATAATTGGTTCTGAGACCTCCAAATTTATCTTATGAATTAATTTTTCCAGAACATTAGCATAAAGTTAACAGCTCCAGGTTATAGAAATACCCCTTCCAACATCTAAACACAGTAAATAAAATACATTAAATATCAAAGCACAGTACAGTAAATAAAGTGAAATAAAGTGATGATATTCTAATAAAAATAAGCACAAAAATAGCACAATAAAAAGTACACTGGCACACACACTATATGTTGTCTGAGAAAGGGCAGAGCTTAGATGGAAGTGTCGCTCTTCGCATCCTAGGAGAGATATGAGACATGACTCATTCTTAGCTTGTACGAGATTTTTAAAAGTCAGATTTTCAGTTCAACTATTAAGCAGAGTGATGAACAGGGGGCAGATCTTTTTTGAACTTTGTTGGAGTCATGGAAAGTTCCAGTTTGGAGCCATTTGAGAATGGAGGTCTCTATCGTACCATTTTCTGTTGCTGATGAATGTTCTCTGATTGACCTTGATCCAGTGTGTCTCAGAGTTAGAATTGACCTCCCTAGGGTTTTCAATGACTGATTTTTTTTTTCACAAGTAGGTCACCAGGCCTTTCTTCCAAGGTGCCTCTGGATTGACTCAATCTTCTACCCTTTCAGCTGGCAGCTGAGCCTATTCACTGATTATACCAGGCGGGGATTGGATTATTAGTGGATACTGTTCTCTCTTCCCTTTAGAACTTGAAACTTAACAAAGGGTGATTGTGCATCATGGAGGTTAATTTGTCTTAGCTTAGAGAGAAACAGCTCCTCCGTGGCAGAGGTTAGGGAAATGATTGTGAAGTTCTACCACATTAATTAAAATGGTGCATTTTTAATCCATAGAGATTTCACGTTACCAAGTGTATTCAAGGATCCCCTATCTAATGGGGTATAAAATCAGTGCACACCGGCCGCACACCATCTCAAATCCCCATTTTCGTCGTTGAGGTGAGGTTGTTTGATGTTTAGATCAGAACTGAAAGTGAGTTGCATTCAGGGTACTTTAGCTCAGGGGTGCAGCTAGGTGGTCACATCGGTTCCAATTCTGAGGGACCTTACAGCTGGAATGGTGCCTGCCCCAGTATCATCCACTAATTGTTATGCGTGTGCCCAGAGTTGCATCCACTGCGTCAACCCTTTGGGTTGAGATTCTTTTTTGCTGCCCCTCTACTTTAGTGAGCATGATTTCATTTTCCAGAGACTGGTGTTTCTTGATAACGTGTCCAGAGCATGAAATCCTTCTGTCCTTGCCCGTAAGGAGCATTGCTCTAAGACGAGTTCCTACATCCTCCTGGCAGTCCGTGGCGCTTTCAATCTTCTCCTTTAGCTTTGGGAAGGTTGAGGACATTGCGCATGTGCAGGCTGGTTTCAAAGTGTTCCTGTTGACGTGAGGGGCCTGCGCCACACTCACAATTGTTGTCATGAGATGCACTGTACATACTTGTGTGTGAGCTGAGTCTTTCGGCACATTATTCATGCAGTTGTGGTGAAATTAGGTGTCTCAGCTGATATTCGGGTTGTCTTCTATTCAAGTGTATATGCCAACAGTTTTATTGGCCTATAATTCACATATACAACTCAATAGTACAACCACATCCAGAAGGGTCCAACGAGCATCACCACAGCATCTTCCTTCTTGTACTCATCTTTATTAGTTCTCTATTCCCTCATTCCCCCCACCCCATCCCCAACCTCCCTTGCCATATCTCCAAGAAACTATTAATCCAGTTATGATCTGTATAGATTTACTATCCTGGATTCCATGCATACACATTAGAAAACAAACCAAAAAATCTAACAAGAATAACACACAAAACAGATTATACCTCAATAAAAAAGAAAGCAGAAAATATATTAAAAAAAAACAGAACAAATTTAAATGAATCATAAAGTAAAAGTGCTAACTTTTAACCTGACTGCATCTGCAACATTTATTTTGCCAATCCCACAGTTCAAAGGCATCCATTCTTCTCAAGTCTCCCTTATTCATTGTCTAGCTTTCACATGCATCTGAAGCCATTGGAAATACCCTGACTTTGGTCAGGATCACCTTAGTCCTTACAGTCACTGAATATATTTAAGAAAAAAGATACTGTAATATTTGATCATCTAGATTTATTTGTAGTCCTTTCTCATCATCTTTCTTTTCTTATGTAAACCAAAATGCATACTGTAAAGATCTTTCCCTTACAGTGTTGGAGCTAAGACATTTTGTCCTGTGTGTCACGGAGCTGGCCCACGGTACAATTGTCCCATGTACAGTAGAACTTCTTGCACCATCCCTATGGTTGACTTCAGGTTGGACCATTATTATACATAGGGCTTTTTTATTGATTGAATGTTCAGGAGTCAATTGCCAGAGTGTTCTTCCTTGTTTGCCCTACTTGAGGAGCTTCATGTATATCTGTTCGCAGAACATGGAAACCTCCACTGGTGGTGGGTGAGTGGTGACTGTATAAGAGGGGCAGTAGCTTGTAACTAGGCCTGAGTCTCTTCTTGGAAGGATTTAAATCTATCCCAAGTCCTCCAGTGCCTCATGTAGCTATGTGGGTCATGTCCAACTTACATAAATGGCTTACACTGACAAAATCAAGAGCTGGCTCCCAAATGATCCTGTCGTGGGGGCCTGCTCAGAATCTTCCTCAGATTCTCACCATTTAGGGTGGATGTTGATCGTCCTGGTCAGGGGAGATCAAGGATGGACAGCGCAGGATGCTTGGGTAGAGTGGGAATGGAAGGAAAATTTAGTTTACTTTGGTGCATATCAAATTTCTACCTTTATTCAAAACTATATATATAAAAATATCAAAAAACATTTTGTCCTGAAAAATGCTGCCTGTTAGTGGTGGCCATAGTGGCATAGGGTCTTTCGTGTTTTCCTCCTGTGATGGGCACATTTCAGTGACCACCAAGGGTTTCCTCTGGAAGCTCATGATTTCTTAACAGAGGTTCCAGCACAGAAAATCTGAGTTTGGCATTCCTTGACTCCAACTCTCAAGTGTAAATTTAGTTTTAAAAAAGTGTTTCCATTCCCTGTACCTACAAGATCAGGACAATGAAAGAATCATACTGGAAGGCAAGAGGAATAGACTTGAAAGAAGCTTTGATGCTCATTTTAGTAAATGTGGGATTAAAGGTTCTTTAAGTGGAAGGAAAACATTCATTTTTTATAAGCCTACTGTCCAAAGAATGCCATGGATGAAACAGTGGTGAATTTCTTCCCAGGAAAGTTCCCAGGTATGACCACAGTGATGGGGTGAGGGGCACTGAGCAGCTGAATGCTCCCCCTCCCCCCTTCTTCAGGTAGGCCAGGAAGGCGTGGTGCTCCGTGATGGATGAGGACATGATGGAATGATGCTGAGGTGTGGCTGTTGGGTTGCAGGCATGGAGTACATTTCCTTTGACTTTCACCCAATCTCCATTGCCTTGTCATCTTGTCTCAGAGCGGTGGGTGATGCTTACCTACTTATGGCTCTTGTCTCAGGAGCACACATTTCTTGTCCTTATCAGCTGGTTCTTGTCAGCTTCCACGTGGCTTCGGAGGCTTGCCAGTCCCCTTAGGGGTTGCTAGTTCACACATGGTCTATCAGGATGCCTGAAGAAAGCTCAGAAGGGAGGGGATGATGGAGCAGGACCGAGTATTCATAGCAGTGGAGCTTTGGAAAACCTTTGCTAATCCCTTTCTGTCTGGCTCGTCGAGCTGACTTTCTCCAGGACAGCAGAGATCTCTCCAGAATGGGCCATCATTCCACAGAAATGGAGCAAAGTGTGATGGATGTAGAAGCAGGCCACAGAGCTAGATCCTTCCTGTCGTGGAAAAGACAAGTGTGCGGAATTTATGGAGGGGTTTTAGGATAACCAGTGAAGGCACTAAGACATACTGGGTGGGAGGCAAAGTCAGGGGGTTCCTCATTAAACTACTCAGTGTGGAAAATCAGAATCCGGACAGAAAATAATCACACAAATAGAATGAGTTACAATGTGGATGGAAGCATCAGAGCCTCCAAATCCCCCCCCTCCACCCCCATCTTTCATTCAGAGTCTTTGCATGGGACAAGCTCAGGACTGCAGTATTTGGAAGTCAGAATGGACTGTGGAATGAACAGTCTGGGTGCCTTTTCTTCATCTCTCTGACTTAGAGTACTTGGAAGTGCTGCCATTGGGATCGTCAGGAACTCTGATAATTTAGTGTGATCCTTTCAAAAGAAGCCACAGAAATAAAGGCTACATAGAGGGGGCAAGTGGAATAAAGGAGAATGAATGAGCTTAGAGCTGGGTCCTAGGTGGCTCATAAAGTTCACTTTCCACTCTCTTTCTTCATTTCATCAGTGCCCACGGGACATTCAATCTAACGGTCACCCTCCGGGTGTGGAGTCGGTTCTGATTCATAAACTCAAACTCAATCAGTGCACTCCCACGCATAGCCACCTTCTAGGACGGGGCAGAACTGCTCCTGTGGGTTTCTGAGATGGTAATGCTTTATAGGAGGGGAAAAGCCTCATAGTTCTTCCTTGGAGCAGTTGGTGGTTTTGAACTGCTGACCGTGTGGTTCGCAGCCTGTCTGAGGGCTCCTGTTCTGACTCATCAGGACTCTGTAGAGCAATTCTGACCCGGCACGTCATTGCAGGAGCAGGCAGCCTCATCTTTCTCCTGCTGATTAAACCTTTCACTGCCGCTGGCCCAGGACCACTGGCTGCTCCTCTCTCGGTAAGGCTGCAGGGCCACTGACTTCTGTGCTCCGGACAGGCTCCTGGGAGTCAGATG
This sequence comes from Nesogale talazaci, assembly GCA_004026705.1. Taxonomy (NCBI): domain Eukaryota; kingdom Metazoa; phylum Chordata; class Mammalia; order Afrosoricida; family Tenrecidae; genus Nesogale; species Nesogale talazaci. The sequence continues at coordinate 15,697 of PVJH01012271.1, forward strand.
CTGCTGCAAAACATGAGCACTTGGAAAGGTGGCCTCCCTAGAATCAGACTCCCCCCTGAAGCCAACACAGCAATCACAGGGTATCTGCAGTCTTCGGTGGCAGTTGCGGAACCTCCATTTTCTCACCTACAGAATGGGGAGCGTGTTGAGTGGTGCTGTTCTTATTTCACAGCAGTAGTGTTTTTAATAACTGACACAATGATTTAAAGCTCCTAATCAGTTCAAACCACCAGAGGCTACATGGGAGAAGGCTGAGGCTTTTTATTCCCATCAAGAGTGGCAGTCTTAGAAATCCACAGAGGTAGTTCTACTCTGCATTACAGGATTGCAGTAGTCAGCATTGACTTCATGGGGCAGTGAGTTTTTGGTTTATAGACCCCCAGGTACTTTAGCAATAGATCCATTAGTGGCATAAAGAACCTGTTTAGGGCAGAATTTTCATTATTGGGTACCTGCATATATCATAGGCTAGTCACTGATGTCTTTCCAGATCGTTCACCAGCACCTGTGCACTAAATAAACCAATATCTCCATCACCACTAGTCCTATCACTGGTAGAAGACTAAAGAACCTGCTGGAGGAGTACCTTCTCTCCTTGAGGTGCCTACAAGGCCAGCATGAATCATGGAATGATATCACTTTGGATCCTGCTCCAGCAGTGGAGCTAGGCACATCATCAAGTCTTTTATCACCAGCTCCATCATGAATCTCAGATTCAGAGTCTGCTGGAAGGTTGGACATGTTGCTGGACCACCTCCAGCATCAGCTGATGAACCAGCAACTGCACCGAAACTGCCATGAGTACCAGCTCCTCTGTTATTAACGCCATCACTGGTGCCAGGTAGGAAGTCTTCTAGAGGACCAGAATGTCTAGCCAGACCCCCTTTGGAAGGAAATGAAGAAATACCAGTTTATGCTAAGCCTACCTCTGCAACAACCTGGGGACTCAAGTTAGCCCCTGTTTCCCAGCTCTTAGCCTGAGCCTGAGCCATTTGACATAACTCCTCCAGGGCAGTCCGCCATGCACTTCCAGGGAGCATCAACTCAGGAGCAAATTCTTTAACCCCTTACCTGAATAGGAATTTTTTGGACAGTACTTTCCTAGGTCATTTTATACTTTCAAGTTTATACTATTATATTATGGCAAGTATACTATTCATTTAATATCGTTGCTTTAATATTCTAAAAAAAAAAAAAAGACTACTGTCCAAGCACCAGCTCCTCTCTTTAGAGCTCCCTCACGTAGCTCTGACCTTACCCCTTTAAATGGGAAATTTTGAGATCCTTCACTACCTAACTCAGAATCTTTGGATCCTTCACTTTCATTATGCTCCTGTGTTTTGTCTCATCTCTTATCCTCTTGCTCTTCTAACCTAGCTGCCTCTTGAAAACTCAAATCTATAATCCTAGTTTATTGGACTTTATCCGTGGACTGAAGAGCCATGTCTACACGACAATAAAGACCTATGATTTTTAGAGTCACAGTCATAAACTTGACCCATTGGGACTCATATGAACTCATTGGCAATTAGACTGATTAGATTCAAATTCTGACAAGTCACTAAACCGAGGAGAGACTAAGTAAGTCATTCAACATTTTTCTTTGACTGTTTTTTCATCCACACCATGAGGATGAAAAAGCAATTATCCACAATTTGTGATTATAAAACGTCATGGGCTTAGAATTATCGTCATACCTTTAGACATACCAGCTTCTACCTCAAATTTACAAATGCGTTTTCCACTCTATAAAGGAATACTGTTGCTATTGCTATTGAGTTGATTCCAACTCATAGTGACTTGTGTTCCACAAGGTGAAATGCTGTCTAGTCCTGTGTCATCTTCACAATTGTTTCTATGCTTGAGCCCATCAGTACAGCTACTGTTTCAATCCATCTTGCCGACGGCCTTCCTCTCTTTCACTGACCCTCTACTTTACTGAGCATGATGTACTTCTCCAGGGACTTATCTTTCCTGACAACGTGTCTAAAGCATGAATGTTGAAGTCTTGCCATCCTTTCCTCTAAAGAGCATGGCCTTCTTTCAAGAAAGAAGGTTGATGGTTCATGATACCTTCAATATTCCTTTTTGGCACCACAATTCAAATGCATTGATTCTTCTCCAGTCTTTCTTATTCAATACCATTAAATTGAAGAAGGCTTACAATGTTCTGCTACTAAATCCTTGAACTTAGATGCACCTGAGTTTGTCCTTTATTGTTTCCTTCCAGTGGTGATGATGGAATAGGTACTCGTTCTTCTAGTTACTGCATGTGCATCTCCTCTACACAGCTGAATTATATTCTGCACTTACTATTCATTCTATAAGCCTCTTGATCAAATGGCATGATGGGCAACATCTAACCTCCCCTAGTGATGCAAATGGGAAAAAGAGAATCGCCAGTGTTGGTATCAGCTGCCCAAGACTGACTTTTATGATACTGAGATCAGACATGTTTCCACCCTTCATCCCTTTTTACCCTCTTCTGATATCAACCATTTCTCTGATGGGACCTCTGTTCCTGGGTTTGATGATTCACTTCATGGATACACAGAACTCACAATTATGCTTACCATTATGGGGGCTATCTTTGGGGAGTTAGCAGGTTAAATTTCAGGTGAGCACTGCTCATGATACAGTTGTTTAGTCAGGACAGTGTCCTCTCTGCCATGTCCCAAGCAAGCTTTTCTCTAACCTTTAGCTACTTGGTCTGGCCTCTGGCCTATTTGGACAATCTTTCAAAGCTCTGTTAGGGCTGCCATTAAATGCCCAAGGGGCATGCTATTCCACCATAAGTTTCACCATATGCGAAGACACTCAGTTCCAGCTCTCTGGGTCAGCAAACCCAGTTTTTACAATTAAGTGCCCAGAGGCACACTGCTCTACAAGGTGATCTCTGGCATGTAGACACTCAGTTTTCCTTGCTGTGTGGGATAAGAATTCCTCCGTCTTAGGCTCTGGCCCCTGTTTCTGCTGTTGTTGTCACTCTGTCATGGCTCTGGGGTCAAAGCAGTCACCTGGGTCATGGGTGTTCGATAGGCAGGGATCTCTAGGTCAAAGGATGTGATCTACCCTTTGTAATTCTCTGTTGATGTTAGTGAGAGCCCTCCTTCTTGCTTTTCAGAGGGTTCATTAAGTATTAAACAAGATGGTAATCACAATTAGCTCACTTGCCAATTAATCACTGGTAATCCTACCAGTGTCTTCCCTACCTTCTCTTACCCAGACCCATCAGAAAGAGGTCATTGGGCCCACCCATTATGGAGATAATGGCTTGAGGAGCCATATTAAAAATAGTTTGCTGCATTGCATCACTGAAGTTTGACTTTTGTTCCCTCTTACTGGCAAGATTTTTTCTCACCAAGGTCACTAACAGACACTGCCTGAGTAAATCTGGTGGTTATGCTTAATGATCATTTTCTCAAAGAGAATCTTGAAGAGAAAAAAGTATGACAGAAATATTTCTTTTAGAAAGAAAGAGGGGGGATGTCCGGGCCGGCGGGGCTGGGGCCGCAGATGAGATGGCTGAAGGCGGAGGCTGCGGTGAGCAACCGGACGCGGAGACCCAGAAATCCGAGCTGGGGGCCTTGATGAGGGCCACGCTCCAACGGGGGTGCGCAGTGGTACCTCATTGAACCGCCGCTGGTTCAAGCAGTGGAAGAAGTATGTGGGCTTTGACAGCTGGGATATGTTCAACGTTGGCGAGCACAACCTGTTTCCTGGCCCGATCGACAACTCCGGCCTCTTTTCCGACCCTTCACCTTCAGCCTGGTGAACTCGTACGGCATGGTCGACATCAACTCCCTCGCCACCGACGGGAAGCTCCTGAAACTCAACTCGCGCTCCACACTGGCCATCGACTGGGACAACGAGACCCGGAACCGGTACTACGACGAGCAGGAGTCGGAAGCCTGCCACAAGCACGTGAGCATGCTGCAGCCGCAGAAGAAGAAGACGACGTCGGTGGCCCTGAAGGACTGCATCGAGCTCTTCACCACCATGGAGACGCTGGGGCAGCACGACCCCTGGTACTGCCCCAACTGTAAGAAGCACCAGCAGGCCACAAAGAAGTTCGACTTGTGGTCCTTGCCCAAGATCCTGGTGGTCCACCTGAAGCGGTTCTCCTACAACAGATACTGGAGGGATAAGCTGGACACGGTGGTGGAGTTCCCGGTCAGGGCGCTGAACATGTCGGAGTTCGTGTGTGACCGGTCCGCGAGGCCCTACGTGTACGACCTCGTCGCTGTGTCCCATCACTACGGCGCCATGGGGGTCGGCCACTACACCGCGTATGCGAAGAACAAGCTGAACGGCAAGGGGTACTACTTCGACGACAGCAGCGTGTCCCTGGCCTCCGAGGCTCAGATCGTGACGAAGGCGGCCTACGTGCTGTTTGACCAGCGGCTGGACGATGAGCCCTCCCAGGCCCCTGCCGGCCCCGCGTTTCCTGGCTCCGGTGGCGGCCCGAGAGCAGGCAGCCCGCAGCAGGGCGTGGGGGACGAGGAGGCCTGCAGCATGGACACTAACTGAGGCTGCCCCGGCACCCGCCGCCCCGGGACCCCCGTGAGCACCGGTGACACGCTGAAGCCCGAAAACCAGACGGCGCGCCCTTCTCCGTGGGCAGAAGACAGACAAAAAGGACTGCTGTGAAGGGTTCTGTCCGAGAGACGGAATTATTTCTCTTTCTAAACAGGTGGTGAGAGGTTTCTGTACGACCCGGAGCTGCCGCGGGCTGGGGTGGCCGGGCGGGGCGCGGGCCCTGTCTGGGTCTGGGGTCCCTCGTCTGCTCCCAGTGCAGCCGGTCGACCCTCCCCTTCCCCCCCCTCTGTGCCCGCGGTGGATTTATAAATTGCTGACCAATGAAAAAAAAAAAAGAGAGGGAATGATGATTTTAAGTTATACTTTATCACTTTTTCTTCCTTGTTCGTAAATCGAAGGGACTTTTATTATTTTTAATTGTACTTTTGTTAATATACCAGAACATGCAGTGGGTATCTTAATGTCACTTTGCCTCCTCGCCCAGAGAGGAAGAGCATTCCCTATCAATTAGAAAGTAGGCATGTATGTGATTTGCTATGATAATGTTCATTTAACAAATATGCGTCAGATAGGTATTTGATTGCAGACACCTGCCTCTGCAAAATGAGTGACAAAGGGCAAGTGCAGTGGGCATTAGCAAAAAAAACTGGATTCTTCCTGAATGTTCGCATCTGTCTGCTCCAACTGGGGAGCCTCGTGTTCTTCTCATGTCACTTCTTCGGTCTCCTTTCTTTGTGTACCTTGAAAAATGATTCTCTGTGTTTATAGTAACTCTGTGGAAATAGATTGTTTGCACCTCTTTGTATGGGAACTTCCTGCTTCCTCTTTGAATCCCAAAGGTTTGCAAGGTGAAGTGAGGTCCATGGAACCGAAAATATCAAGGTGGAACAAAGCAACTTAGTTCCCTGGGTACATTTGTCTCGTGCTGTGCAGCCTTTCTGTTACCTGCAAACTTTATTACCCTCTCAATCGTTTATAACCATGTAAAATGTCACGTTCACAAAACATGACAAAGCACCATGTTAGAAAGGAAGAAGACATTTCTGTTTGCAAAGGATATGATCCTATTTGTAGTGAAACCATTACAGAATCACAAAATGCTGTTACAACTAATTATAAAGCGACCAGACATCCTGCTCTTTTAACAATTTAACAACATCCCATAGAATTTTAAAATTAAAAGTAAATATATTACAATACTATTTTGTGTTTTATGAAAAAATTTTTTGCTTCATATAGACCAAATTTTTTTAAATCTTTTTTTTTGGGGGGGGGCATCACTGCCCTCTGGTGGTCATGGGCACTACCCAGCGCTGCTCCTGAGAGCCGCCGCTGGATTTGAACCACCAAGCCTGCGGGCCGCAGTTCCACACTCAACCACTTATGCCACTGGGGCTCAGCCCCTAGAACAAATGTTTAATCAAGAACCCCTCTCCCCCAAGTCAATGGTGTCCCGCTTAAAATCTGGTCACTTTAAACTAATAAGCAAATGCAGCAAAGGTACTCAAATAAGATGAACCTACAACACTTAGTAGTATGTCTGTATACTAGCAATGAACAATTGGAAAATGAAATGAGGAAGTCAATTCCACTTACTTAACATCAAAAATAATAAAACACTCAGGAATAAATTGAGTTTATTAGTTTCAACACTTGTTTATGGAAAGCTAAACAATATGTTGAGAGTCAATGGAAAGATATCCTGTGTTCCTGATATAGAAAACTTAATAGTCGAATTCTATTTGAATCAATAAAGAATTTTCTATGTCCTAATTGCCTTTTTAAAACAGACATGGACAAGTTGAAATGTATATGAGAAAGAACTCCAGATAACAAAGTTGAAAGGAAAATTTTTGAAAAAGAGGAAAATTGGGAGATTCCAAATTTCAGTGCTCAGCATAGAATCTATAGTGATCAAAAGTGTGGTACTGGCATAAGGAAGAACAGACATATAGATCATTGGAATAAAGAACTGAGAGTCAAGATACAAATCCATACTTATATGATCAATTGATTTCTTTTTTTTTTTTTTGCATCACTGCCTTCTGGTGGAAGTGGGAGGCCCAGCCTTGCTCCTGGAGAGCTGCTGCTGGATCTGAACTGCCAGCCCTGTGGGCTGCAGTCCCCCACTCAACCACTACACCACTGGGGCTCAGCCCTGATCAATTGATTTCTAATAAGGGTGCTATGGCAACTCAATGAATAATGAACATTTCAACAAATGATGCTAGGGTAATTTTATATCCACATGCAAAACAATAAATTTGGATGCTTGCCTACAGCATATATAAAAATTAACTCATTATGAATAAGAAGCAAATGTAGATGTCAAGATTATACCATTTCAGCAAACAAACACACAAACCTTTAAATAAGTATCTATGAGCTTGGATTTAGCAATGGACTTTTAGACATAACAACCAAGACATAAGCAGCAAGAGAAAACAAAAAGATATATTGAACTTCATCAAAATTAGATATTTTTCTGCACCAGAGGACACAATCAAGAGAGTAAGAAGAGGACCACACATGATTGAAAATATTTAAAAATTATGTGTCTGAGAATGGTCTATTATCTAGAAAAATAAAGGGCTTTTAAAACTCAACCATATGAGTCAACTAGGGCACAGTATAGTACCAATGAAACACACAATATTCTCTGATTCTTTGAGGCTTCCTCACACCCCATTATCATGACTCGATTTTTGCTTTTCAGTTCTGGCTAGACCACAGCATGTTCAAACATATAGATAATGGCTTCTGACACACAGAATCCAGGTCAGATAAACCCCACAGAAACAGGAATGAGAGTAACAATACCTGGAGGATAGGAGGAAGGTGGGGGGGGGGCGGGGGGGAAGAAGTATGTGACTGACACCAGAAACGTGGATGAAAGGGGATGGGGGTGGAAAAAAAGAGGAGCTGACACCAAGTGCGCCAATGTAAACTAAATGTTTAGAGAATGATGATGGCAACATATGTACAAATATGCTTGACACAATTGATGTTTGGATTGCTGTAAGAGCTGTAAGAGACCCCAATAAAATGATCTTTAAAAAAATCAAACAAACCATAAAAACAAAATTTAAACCTAATTTAAAACTTTGGCAAAGGATTTGATATGACACTCCTCTAAAAGCATATATATCAGTGATTCAATAAATACAAGAAAAGGTCATTAACCCACCCTCTGCCATTGAGTCAATTCTAACTCAGCGGTTCTCAATTTGTGGGTTGTGACCCCTTTGGGGGTCCAATGACCCTTTCACAGAGGTTGCCTGAGTCATAACAGTAACACAATTATAGTTATGAAGTAGCCACAAAAATAATTGTATGGTTGGATTCACCACAACATGAGGAGCTATTAAAGGGTCATGGCATGAGGAGAGTTGAGAACCGCTGCCCTATAAAACAGAGTGGAGTTCAAACTACCAGTCTTTCTGTTAGTAGTCAAATGCTTTCATCACTGCGCCACCAGGGTGGATAAAGATGTCAATACTTGTATAAACATTATAGAGTTGGCCATATCTGACTTCTGCTGGATCCCCTATGGTCACAGGGCAGGACTCAGACATGCCCTCTCCCTCCACTCTTCTTTATCCTTATCTGGTACTGGCTGTTCCTCCCACAGAGTGCCCATTTTGTGTGGGGTTTGGTAACTCATTGCAATGATCACACTGAGCTCACAAACAATACTCACAAGAAAGGGGATTAATTAAGGAAATAAATAGGTTATTATCAGTCAGCATCTGGGGTCCAGGAAGGATAGTCTTTGGTCCCCAGCTAGCAGACACATCTCTCTCTGGTTCTCAGCCTCTTAGCCATGTAATCCTCTGGATTTTGCCTTGGAGGTCCAGGAACCCAGCTGGTTGCTCTGTCTAATGATCCCATTGCCTCAGCCTCTGGTCTTGATTGGCTCCTTTGCTCTGTCGCAGAGTCTCTGTGTCACAGTCTCTGGTGTGTCTGGCCTCAGCCTCTGCCATTTCAGATGCAGAGTGAACTCCAACTTGCCCTTCTTTGGATGGCCATGGGCTTTCTCTCTTTCCCTGGGATGATTTTGATGGAGGTGCAGCTTATATCCACACCCCCCGCCCCACCCTACCCTGGGCCCCACTACTGACCACATCACCAATGTTTCACACCCTCTCCTACAGCCAGGACTTAATTTTATTTACCCCTGTCCATCAGTACAACAGAGAACTCCCTCCAAAAAAGGATGATAGCCGAAGGTAGAGAGCCCAGAACGATAGTCCATCACACTGGGAATTATGGCAATGAGGGCCATATTAATTGACTTCGTGTCAGTGGTGCAGACACCATAGGAAGCAGTCTGCCAGTTTCTCCATTTAAACATAGACTGTCACAGCAAAGGCCAAATATATTTATACACAAGCCATAAACTCGTTGCCATTCAGTAGATTCTGATTCAAAGCATGGATATATAGGATTTCAAAGACTATACAACTTTATGGGTGCAGACCACTTCATTTTTCACCCAAAGAGCTGATGAGGAGTGTGAATCACCCACCTTGTGGTGGGCAGTCCAGTGAGTCACCCAACGGACCATCCAGTCCCCTGCCAGGGAGTCACGTCCAACTCCTACTGCCTCTACATTAACTTTCTGAGACTTTAAATCTTTAAGGGAATAGACATCTTCATCTTTTTTTCCCAGAGAGATAAGTAGGTTTGAACCATCCACCTTAGGTTATCAAATGACCCAACAAATCCACTCCTGAGTACATGCCCCAGAGAGTTGAAAGCCGATTTTTAAACAAAAAGTTGGACACAAATATTCATACCAGCGTTATTCATGACTCCCAAGCAGACACAGTCCAAGTATCCATTGGTTATGAATGAGTACAGTAAAAGTGGTATATTGATACAATGGAATAGTAATTTGACCATCAAAAGAAGTGAAGTACAGATGCGTGCTATGATGTGGATGAATCTCACAAGCAAGATGTTAAGAGAAATAATCCTGACAACATTCTTGTAGTGGATGAACCACTTATCTGATATGTCCAGAATCTTTGAATTCATAAAGATAGAAAGTAGGTTCCTGGTAGTCAGGAGGTCTGGGAGAGGGAAATGGAAAATGACTGCTTAATGGGTATAGAGTTGCTTTTGGCAGTGATGTAGGTCAATATTCTGGATTTAGTGGTGCTGCTTGTACACCATTTAGAAAATACTGGAAGTTACTAAATTATAAACTGCAAAATGGTTAAGAGGTTGAGTATTGTGTTGAATGCATTTCAAAAAATTAAAAACATTTTTTAAAGGGACTATTTCAAATGAACAAAATTAGAATATTGGTTTAAAGACAGGGACCATCCTTACCTGGCCTAAAATGATGTTTCTTCTTAAATTATAATCCTTACCCCCCAAAGCTTTCTGTTTCCTCAGTAACTCAGCCTTTGCAGAAGAGATCTGCATCATGTTGCTATAATTAACACATTTTCCTTGTGAAATTAGATGTGTAGAACTATGGATGTGTTACCCGTGGTCTTGTATTCCTTCCAGATAACACACCATCATCATGTAGTATGCCCAGAGCTGTAATAATTTAATCAATATTATAATTAAACAGCCCCCACTGTAAGTATATATTTATATACTATGGTGCTGACAACTGCCTTTAAGAGAGCCTAGAGTTTAATAGTTTTGTGCATCATTTATAGTGCCCCTGTGTGGCTGACATGACTGATTAGCACCACAATAAGAAATTATATCCTCCACAGAATCCACATTGCATTGAGAGAATTGATTATGTTTCCCTGGGGAGGTCAGGCCTCATAATGCAAATGTTAATTAATTTTTTGTATTAAAAGCTAAATACAAAGATGGAATCACTTTTATTAGGAACTTCGCCTAATGAATTCACTGTCCTTTGAACCCCAACAGTTTATCTTTTGGCACATTTATCCCATTAGAGAACAAAAATGATTGGCCATGCAAGTCTCCCTGGGGAATCTTCCTGCCAGGTTACATGGGCACACAAGCAGGGCCTGTCCACATTCAGTTCAGTCTCAGACTGTCTTCTTTTCATTTCTGTCCATTTCCCCTTCTCTCCTTGAAGAAATTATTTAAAAAACACCTCAGAAAGTTAAAACAAATAGCATTGCTGTGTCTCTAATTCCAGTTTCGAGGGGAATAGAATTATAGATATTGTTTATTAAAAATCTCTGGTATTATAAAAATGCCTGGTCAAAAGTGATCAGGATGGTATAGATAGGGAATTAAACCTGAAAATAGCGTGGATGTATTACACAGACCTTTCTGGGTCATGAGAGATTGTGATTCCCATGGACACCCCCCCCCATAGGTATGTGTGTTAATGTTTCACTGAAGATTTAAATAAAACTGTAAGTCCCACTGGCTGATCTTGGCAATGTCCAGGTCTGTGTGCAAGGCTGACCAAGATCGGAAATTCTGTTAGGACTCTGCCTTCCGGTATTAAATATTTTTCCTTGATTAACTTGATGAAAAGCACTTTGCTTACCGTCTTATGTAAGAACAGAGTTCTGGGACTAGAGGTATCTTAGTTAATTCTTCCCAGCATGGGGTCATTGTCGTAGTTTGTTTGGGTTTTTTTTTTTAAATGCTCTTCTTGTCTTCTTTCAAAAAGTTATGGTAAGGCTGCAATTAGTTTGAAAAATCTCATTAGGTAGCAAATGAGAAAATCGTTTAATGTGCTCCACTACAGAAAGCATGCCATACTTCGAAATCTACTTTACTTGAAGCGTTTCACATCAGAGCCCAGCACTGACTGGAGTTTGCAGCGACCAGGCCATTAGAGACGTTTGCATCAAGGGCACATTTCCCAATTCCAGTGATATCTGGTCTTTGGCTGTCCTGTGTCTATTGATGGCAATCAAACATTTGGGGCTCTGAGTTTTGCAGAAATAATCCCAAAGCTATTTTCTTGGACTGTATCACTGATGTGCAGAACTTCCTTTCCAATATCTCTCTACTGGAGCCTCCCTGAAGCAAATGGCCACTGGGTTGAGTGGCTGTTGGCATCATCTTTCTCCTTACTGATGCCTTATGCCATCGGTCCTCATTTCTTATCATGGTAACTAGCATCTCCTATTGCTTTCTGACTCCCAGAGTTTCTTCCCAGACACCTTTCATCCATACAATCTCATGTTCAAAGGTGGCTACCACTAATAATACCACTTCTCAATCTACAAAAGCAAACAAAGATAGCTTTCCTGTACATGATAAATAAACATGACCATCCATGAAATTCACCTCATAAGTTATGAAATAGGAACATTGTGTATTTTTGATAAAAGCAATTTCTAATGATCTATCATAGCATTATAAGTATTTTCAGTATATCCCTAACTCTTTGTGTCTAAAGAAAGAATATTTCTGCTTGCTGACTCATTTCCTAATGTTTAGATTAAGTGGCAGCAAGAAGCTCAGTTAAATTTGTCTAATAGAAAGCCAAGCGGAGCAGGAGAATGATAAGGGACAAAAAAGCTTTCAAGGACTGGGTTTGGAAAACTGTGGGGGAGTTTGGAAATAGAGATGAGAGGCAGTTGTACATAGAAACAGATCAATGAAAAGTAAATACAATAGAAGATAAGCGTTTTTAATAAGCTTGGTACCATAAATATGTTTTTTCTCTAATCGTTTGCAAAGAGACTGGAAAAACCAGAGACAAGATCACATTCTGATAGTACATTCTGTCCAATTCCGCTCCAACAGATACCCAGTAAAGCGAGAAAAACATTTAAGATTATAATCGTAGAACTCTGAGCATCAAAAAGAGGATAAAGAACTATAGTAAACATTCATTGGAAAGGGAGACAGATGGAGAACAGTGATTGAGAGCTGGATCAGGACCTCCCTTACTGCATCCAGTCATTATGAGAAACATAAGCAACACACCTGGGTGAGGAGAAACCAACCTTGCAGAATTTCGACTGGCACATAAGTTCAACATAGGCAGATTCGAATGGAAATAAGTCAGCCATCTCTGTCACACTTACCACCCTATGAAATGAGTGCCAGTGCTCACTTCTACCCCACCAGACCATTTGCACACAATTCTGCTCACCTCACCAGTAGCTTCTCTTTACAACCAGCAAACTCAGACGTTACCTACACTCCAACCAATTATTCTACCCAACCAAAGACAGGAGGGAGTGATCCAGTGCACTCAAACGAGTGACCAAAATAACGTGCCAGTCCCACCCCCTTAGAATATCAAAACAGAGCAAAAGACAAAGCAGCGTGTTACAAGCCAGCACATATTCAACACATGAATACAGCAATTCCAAGATGTCTCAGGAACAACAGATGACTTCAAACCAAATAAGAAACAAGAAGAGATGCTTGAGCAAACGTCCTCCTACCCACCCCAGAAAATAACCAGGAAATTTCCATGAGAAGAGCAGGCAATAAAACTAGGTGATAAGGAATTAAGAAGATATCTCTGTAGGGCCATTTCCAGCTCAAGGAAACCACAAATAAAATTAAGGAAAACACAGACTGGAAAACAAATAAATAATCAGACATCATACAAAAGCAAAGATTAGAAATCCACAAGATCAACAGTAAAGCTATTGGAATAAGCAATACATCAGAAGTATAGGGCAGTAGAATAAAATCAATTGATTTTATTCATTTTTATTCATTTTATTTATTTATTGATTTTATTCCAATCAGTACATTAGAAGACATACTTCTAGATACAAGTTTGTATTTGGAAAAATCAGGAAAAAAAAGAATAAAGATAATTGAAGAAAGTCTAAGAATTAAGAGGGACCATATCAAGAGGAACAATGTATGTATGATCAGAATTTCAGAAGAGGAGAGGGAAAAAGCACAAAGAGAATTGTCAAAGATTTTCCAGTAGACAACTTTTCATCTCTAATTTAAAAGATGAAAAGGTATCCATTCAAGAAGCTCAGCAATCCCCATAAAGTAGAGATGCCAAAAAGAAGTCATAAAAACACATGCTAATCAAACTTCACAATACCAAAAATATAGAAGAAATCTTGAGAGCAACTTGGGAAAAACAAAATGTTACCTACAGAGGAGAAAACATTCAGACAAGAAAGCAATGAGGTGACATATGTAAACCTTGAGAGAAAAACAACTGGCAGCCAGAGTCATATATCCAGCAAAACTGTTCACCAAACAGTATGGCAAAATTAGGATATACCCTAATGGAAACTAATGAAAATTGCGAAAATAGTTTAAAGGCCAGACTTACAGGAAATGCTAAGCAGCCGTCCAGATAGACAATAAACAATGTCAGACAACAACCTGAGATTGAGAGGTGTTAACATACCAAAAACCAATCCTGAAAGGGAATTCTCAAGAATAAAATAAACTTACAAGCCTGAAAATAGAAATCTAGAAGTGTCAACTTCTAAATGATGGCACCAGCAGAGCAAAATTTTTTTTTGAATAGATGTAATAATGACAGCACTTACTGTAATTATTATAAAGGGAGTTAGGACAGTATCAGGATAGACCATACTCACTGCTATTTAATTGCGTCCAACTCATAATGGCCTTATATAGGAATTTTGAGGATGTAAACCATTACAGGAGCAAATCATCTTCCCTTTCTCACTGGGTACAGCTGGTGGATTTCTAGCTATTGATCTTGCAGTTAGGAGCCCTATGCTGAACAGATAGCTTTAAATTAAACACCATCACCACTCTACAGGACAGAGTAGAACTGGCCCTTCAGTTTCCAAGACTATAAATCTTTATGAAAATAGAAAGCTTCATCTTTCTCCAGTGAAGCAATGGTAGTTTCAAACAGTTGACTTTATATAGTTTTAGATTAGGAAGTTAAAAAAAGATCATAGGCTAGCCAATAAAAAGTTAATAATCTTCTAACCAAAAAGCAAAAGAAGAAAATCAGAGTAAACACAAAGTCAATAGCAATAAAGAAATGAAGAGAATATCTGGGAACAAAATTAACTCAGCACAGAAAATATATGGAATAGAGAAATCATCAATATTACAATAAGTAACAGGAAAGAATGACAGCAATAAATTCATACCTACTACTAGTTACACTGAAAACAAATGATGAAATGTACCAATGCAGAGAAAGTGAATGGCAGAATAAATTAAAAACCAGGACCAGTCAGTGTGCTGCTTACATTAGAATAGAAACACATATCTAAAAAAAATAAATTAGAACCTTAATCTAACATTTCCAACATGGAAAAAATGCAGCACAAAAGCCTTCAGTCTCCAGAAGAAAATAATACATGAATAGCAGAAAGAATAAATAGGACCTGTCACTGGTTCTTCAAAAATATTAACAAAACATTTCACTTTGCTGAAAGTGAAGGTATTTGATACGTTTACAGATGAAGATTAAGGATTTCAGTCTTCAGTACAGATTACAACTCAGTATAAAGAAAACCCAAATCCTCCCCTTGGGACCAGTAGAGAGCATCACAATAAACGGAGAAAAGATTGTTGAAGGTGTCAAGGATTTTGTTTTGCTTGAATCTACATATAATGTTCATTGAAGCAGCAGTCAAGAGATCAATGGATGCATTGCATCAGGTACATCTGCTGCCCAAGACATCGCCAAAGTATTGAAAAGTAGGGATGTTACTTTGAGGACTATGGTGTGCCTGACCCACACCATGATATTTCCAGTCATCATCTATGCAAGCACAAGTTGGGTATTGAATAAAGAAGGCCAACAAAAAACTTCTGCATTTGAACTATGATGGTGACAAAGAATATTGAAAATATCGTGTATTTCCAAAAGAACAAGTAAGTCTGCTTTGA
Source organism: Nesogale talazaci (assembly GCA_004026705.1). Lineage (NCBI taxonomy): Eukaryota > Metazoa > Chordata > Mammalia > Afrosoricida > Tenrecidae > Nesogale > Nesogale talazaci. The sequence continues at coordinate 31,015 of PVJH01012271.1, forward strand.
AAGAAGAATGACCAGAATGTTCCTCAGAAGTAAGAATAGTGAAACTTCCTCTCATATACTTTGACACCAGTCCCTGGAGAAGGAAATCCTGCTTGGAAATTTGGACCCAGTGGAACAAAAAGGAAGATTCTCAAGGAGATGGATTGACCCAGGGTGGCTACACCAATGGACCCAGGCATTGTAATCATGGCTATGATGAAGGACAAAGCAAGGTTTAGTTCTGGAGTAAGGAGGGTTGGTACGAGTCAGAACCGATGTGGTAACACATCTAACAACAACAGCCTGTGATAAAAAGGTTGAGAAGATCCGTAACAAAAGAAGAAACTCAACACATCATTATCCAAACAAAACAAGAACATCTCACTTAGTAAAGTCGTGGTCTAGATTTTTTCACTGGCAATTCTAGTCCACATTTAGAGAAAATTGACACCAGTACTACTCAAACTTATTCCAGAACATAAGAAGAATGGAGGTATTCCAAATTTCATTAATTGAAGCAAGCAAACTCCTGCTATCAAAATCAGACAAAGGCCACTCTCTTCTCCCCCCACCCCCAACATACAAACAGACATCCAAACAGACAAAAGCTCATGTCCATGGAGTCAACTCTGACTCAGACAGCACAGGGATTTAGGAGCTGGGATGCTAACTGTAAGGCCAGCAGTTCAATCCATCAAACTCTCCATTCGAGAAAGGTGTGGTTTTACAGTAGAGTTACAATCGATTTCTAGTGTGGCTGAACCTACCGACAGGATCACCAGCAGTGGATGAGAGGTCCTATCTCTCCATAGCCCCTCCAACACTTGTTGCTTTCTGATTCTTTGAATTGGGCTATCTTTGAGGGTGTTATGTGGTATCGCGTTGTATTAATTTGCATTTCTCTTATGACTAATAATTGGGAACATTGTCTCCTATGTTTATCGGGCAATCCCAATTACATGGACAGATGCCCCTCTCCCCCAGAAGAATGTACTTCAGAGAACAGCTCTGATGCTACAACCCAGGGAGAGGGACATGTCTGATCAGAGCACATGGAAGAAAATGTAGGGTAAGGGAGAGTGGAGCACACCCTGGCCCACCAAGCCTTGAGGATGATGTCCTCTCTCAGAGCAGCTAATGCACGGACAAGACCACAGGACCGACCCCTCCATGAGACATGATGTCTCTCACTGACCCATAGTGCTTCAGGGGATGACACTGGAAACACAGTGTGGGAATTGTGCTGACTCTGACACCATTACACCAAAGCAAAACACTAAGGATGTGCAACAGAACAGCAAGAGGAGCAGAGCAATGAAGTGCGGAGGGAGTATCAAAAACAGACGTCAGGGCCAGGGTGTGGCACCCCATCAGCTTCAACTAGAAAACACTGCTAAATGTCAACAAACAGACCTTGAACTAATTACAGAGTTGTTTTTGTCATTGGTTTTATTGTTGTTGATTTCTTTTCTTTTGTTGTTTTGCTTTCCTCTGTCTTGTTTATGCACATATTATTATCTCTGCAGGTCTATCTAGATAAGATAGGCAGGATAAACGATCTGGAGGAGAAAGCATTGGGACTAATGTTTCTGGGGGGACATGGAAGAGGTAGAGGTAGGGGAAAGGCAGTGGTGTTAACAAATCCAGGAACAAGGGAACAACAAGTGATCCAAAATCGATGGCAAGGGCTGTGTGAGAGGGCTGGTAAGAGTTGATCAAGGGCAATGTAACTGAGAGGAATTACTGAAATCCAAATGAAGACTGAGCATGATAGTAGGACAAGAGGAAAGTCAAAGGAAATAGAAAGAAAGAACTAGGAAGCAAAGGGCATTTATAGAGATCTAAATACAGGCATGCACATATGTAAATATATTTATATATGATGATGGGGAAATAGATCTATATGCATATATTTACAGGTTTAGTATTAAGGGAGTAGATGGACATTGGGTTTCAACTCAAGTACTCCCTCAATACAAGAACACTTTGTTCTATTAAACTGGCAGTTCATGATGCTTACCTTTGTTGCTAAAGACAAAATGGGTGCATTTTTAAATGTGGTGAAGAAAGCTGATGGTTCCTGGCTATCAAAAGGTACAGCATCGAGGATCTTAAAGTCTCAAAGATAAATGAGCAGCCATCTAGCTAAGAAGCAACATAATCCACATGGACGAAGCATACCAGTCTGTGTGATCAAGAGGTGTCGAGGGGATCAGGTATCAGACATTAAAGAACAACAACAAAAAATCATATCATTGTGAATGAGGGGGAATGTGAAGTGGGGAATCAAATCCCACCTGTAGGCAACTGGACATCCCCATACAGAATGGTTGCGGGGAGGAGACAAGTCAGTCAGGATGCAATATAGCAATGATGAACATAACAACTTTTCTTTGGTTCTTAAATGCTTCCCCCCTTAGTCCCCCACTATCATGATGCCAATTCTACCTTACAAATCTGGCTAAAACAGAGGAAGTACACTGGTACCACTGGGAACAGGAAATATAGGGACTCCAGGGAAGATGAACCCCTCAGGACCAGTGGGTAGAGTGGTGATATTGGGAGGATGGAGGGAAGGTGAGGTAGTGTATTAGTCTGGGTAGACTAGAAAAACAAATTCATAGACACACATATGGATATAAGGGAAAGGTTTATATACAAGAGAATAGGAACATTGAGAAAGCATCACAACCCAGTCCAGTCCAAAGTCATAAGTTGGATATTAGCCCATATGTTCAATAACAGTCTATAAAGTCTACTCTGACTCACGAAGTCACAGGCTAATGGGTGCAGAATCCCAGCTCTGGCAGGGGTCCCCTCATGTCTCCTCGTTTCCAAGTCTCAGGGTCCATCAACAGTACCCATTGGTGAGAGGGCTGGCAGAGCTCTGGCAGAGCTCTCTGGCTTTTCTGACTTCAGAGGTCTGGTTCCATAAGGGTAAGGCCATGTGACTTCTCCTCTGGCTCTTCCAGTTCCTCAGATGCTGCCATTTTGTCTTGTCAGTCGAGTGACTCCCAACAACTAGGAAAAATGGTCTCTCCTCTCCATGAGGGAAATACCACAAAACTTCCCAGAATTCTCAGGAGAAAGTCATGGTCACACAGAGGGCTCATTGGCTATTCAGTGGTTATCTCCAGATTGACATGCTAGAATCCACCCCTATAGCTCAATCGTGAAATTGACATAGGTACATGACCGCCTCAGGTAGAAAGCGGGAACAGATAACAAATATCTATATATAACCTCTTCCCTGGGGATGGACAACAGAAAAGTGGGTGAAGGAAGACTTCATAGAGTTAAAGACATGACAAAGTGACAATAAGGTATAAAGTATCAAGGATTTATGAGGGGGTGTGCGGGGAGCTTGGGGAAAAATCAGTAGCTAATACCAAGGGCTCAAATAAAAAGCAAATATTTTGAGAATGATGAGAGCAACAAATGTACACAATGGATGGATGTATGGATTGTGATAAGAGCGTTATGAGCCCTCAATTCAATTTTTTTTAAATGAGTTACAATTGCAGAACCCCTCTGAGGCAGTTCTACTCTGTCCTATGAAATTTCTCTGAGAAAGTTAGGAATGATAGTAATGAAAAAGATAATCACAAACATAGATGCAAATAGTCTCAAAAAAATCCTGGTCAATGGAATCTAAAGTCATCTCAAAACAAAATAAGACATTTTGTTTTGGGGGGTTCATACGTGGATGGTCCAGTATTAGAAAAAAAATGTAATTCACTGTATGAACGATGAAGAAAAGAACCTCATGATTATATCAATAGCTGTAGAAAGGTATTTGATGATATCATCTTGATTTAGGGATTCCAAAGGCAATTTAGACTCTAGCATGACCAAAGCAGAATGCATCATGGATTTTCCCTGGCATCACCCCTTCTTCCTCTCCAATTTGGCCTTTCCCCAATACTTCCTACCATGACGGGTGTCTCACTACCATCCAGCTACTGGAGCCAGAAACCTGGCAGTTGTTCTTGACTTCTCCCTGTTCCTTGTGTTCAAATTATAGTCAGTCTTATGCATGTTTACTTCCTATACATTTTCATGGGGAAAAAAGAAGAGAACTTCTATTTCCATGATGATTTCCCATCTTGAAAATTCACAAGCACCATTCTACCCTTCCTGACAATCTCGGAATCAGAATCGATGGGGTGACAGTGGGATACACCATCAGCTCTTTCCCTTGTCTCTATCACCTTCATTATAAAAGTAGACCAAAATGTCAAGATCCTGCTTCTGAACTGGAGCAACCACTTCTAAATTTGTTTCTCAGCACCCATACGTTTCCTTGTGATGTGCTCATAACATATTATCAACTCAAGACATGTGATCATGCTACTTCCTAGCCTGAAATAAGTCTATGGCTTTCCATAACCTCTTTTTTATCTTTTCTTTCTTTGTTGACCTTGATGTCGTGAGAGACGATGGTCCGAAGCCAAGGTTCATGTGGTCCATTCATCATCTCCACCAATTGTTTCCATGCGTCTCTGATTTCCTACACTTCTCTTTGCTCTGGATAGGGAAAGACCTGCAGTAGCACTTACATGCAAGCCTTTTAAAACCTCAGCTGTTCCTCACCAAAATAGGATGTTGAACATTGACTTTGTGACTTGGGTGCTCCCTGTGCCTATGGTCCCAAACCCCCAAGTGGAGTGACACATTTCCTCTAGGTATTTGGTAATGGCTAAGAAGCGTATACACCTTTGGAGCCTTTGTTACGGAGTGGTTCTATGGAGAGAGTGGAAGTAAAACCCAATTCTGGTTTTAAAATGTTCTTGTTAGAAGGTGTTGAGTTGGCTCTCACTTCTGTCGACTCCATTGCCAAATTCTTTGGCAACAGTGGGATCACTAGCATGTCCTCTTACAGACTGTCCACAGCAAGTCTATATCTCAGGAACCATTCAGCTCTCTACAGAGTTTTCGCCAGCTAATTTTGTAAAATAGAATGCCAAGTCTTTCCCCCTAGTGTGTCTTATTCTGGAAATCTGTCCACCTTGGTGGCATACCTTTCAGCATCAGCTCAATAAACACGGGTCACCACAGTAGGGCTAACTGACAAATAAAGGTAAGGAGACAACTCAGGAAGTAATGGTAAAGAGACAACTTGAGTGTGACATTGTGTGTCTGTGCAAACCTTTATGCTTGCATCCCTGTATGTATGTAATCAACTTAATCCTTTCCATTTATGTTTAATTCAGCTGCCATGGAGCTACTATTATAGAGAGGATCATTCTTGTGTTTCTTATTAACCTCTGAACTTCTGAGTAATTTAATTCCAAATACAATATAGACAAGATAATATATAGCCAACTTGGGCTACCCTATTTTATATCTGCATTCATTTGTGCCCATGAGTTCACAGAGCCAGTAAAAATGGCATCTTGGTTCTAAATAATTACAGTATTTTAACTTTAATTTAATTATGGTGCATTGAACAGTAGACCTTTAAAACTATGCCGTGATTTGCCTCAGTGAGTTAGACTAATCAGTATACCTCATTATACTCAACACATAAAAGGATATACATCTCCCACTTTATAGCACATTCTTAAATGTGCTCCCACCATGCTATCAAAACTGAAGCTTGAGCATTTGCAGAGCTTCTCTTTTTCCTTTTAAAATAAAAGTCCTCAAGGAAGCATGGCAGGGACGAGCTACAGAGAAAGGAAGTCGGTGAATTAAGAAGCAAACTCTTGACGATATCTAGACCTTGTAGCTGCCCCAACACACTGATGACTTAATTTTTCTTCTGACAGGTGGCATAAAGATGATATATTGGGTCATTACTACTGCCAAATGAATGGAAACAGAATTTTTAGGAAATGCTAACTTAAAAAAAAAGCATTACTGTGAACATTTAGCTGATAAGCACCTGCATTTTTATATGGAAGATTTTGAATGAATATTAGATATCCTCTTTAAGAAATAGAATTTAGTTTTATGAGAAGAGGGAGGAGATGTTAATTAGCTAAATGAAATAGAGAAATTGAATTGATTGAACAAGTTTATTCAAAATGAAAAGAGACGCCTAACCATAGTAATAATAAGGAATAGTAATGGTTATGGTAATGGAATGGTGACAGTGGCAATGGCAAAAGTAACAGTCATGGTAGTAATAATAATTGTGGGAGTGGGGGTAGCAATGGTAATGGTAACAGCAGCAGCAATAATAAAAGTCATTCTTGAGCTACTTCCCAATTTCTCCATCTATCTGACCGCTTGCATGAAGTCTAAAGGTGGGGGTAGAGTGGGCAAAGAAGCAAAGAAACCTGTACTTGAGTTACTGAGTTAAATTTAAAGAAGATAAAATAGGTTAAGTAATTGGGGAGTCAGAATGATTGGTTAAATTATATTTTATCTTTCTTGGCTTGATTCAACTTTATTAGCTTGTGTGGACAGGAGATGAAAGATTTTTTGAGCAATGAAAATGCAGGCTGTGACTGGAAAGGTGGCCAAACAGAGCCAGTTTGGGGGCCAAATAACTGAGCCCACCTACATGCCAGTGTAGAATAGACCGGCAGTGTTCAAATGGATGACATACTGGAATGAGTAGGCCATGGGTATCAAGTAACAGTTCTATAATCCCTGATATATTAAAGAGTGTTGCAGCTTTACTTATTTACTGATGAATTTCTGGAGACAGTGGTGAAGGTAAAAATGTAAAAATCCAGTCTGGCACCTGTGGTTTGGATAAAAATACACCCCTTGATTTAATTTTTTTTTTCATTTTCTTCTTATCCTGCCTCTAATATCCCCACATCCTTTAGTCATCGGTATGGGTTTGCAGTTGCTTAGACTTTCCAAACTAGGTCTGGAATAAACATAAAATTCCTCCATCTATGGAAGCCACAGAAATGAGGTGGTGGTACAGCTGCCCCCAGACCCTCCACAAGTTGACCTACTGGTGTTCTGCAGCTTGGTGGTTTTCATGGCCCACCTCTTGTCATTTCATGGCTTTCTCCTTCAATAACCAGAACTTGGAAACATTTCCCAGAACTACGGGAAGTTGAAATGGGAATTTACTTGGTCCAGTTTTTGCTCACTCATTTCTAGCCACCTACCACCCCAGTGGATTCTTTAGAATAACAGCCATAGTTTTTTTAAGACCTCAATGGAAAGAAACTTATATTTCAGGAGTTAAATAAAGCCAGGGAACTAGGGAATCAAACAACATACTTCCTTGGGCAAAATCTACTGCACAAGAAACCGAGAGGTCACTTTGAAGTCTCAAGGGTTGATGGCCCAAGCCATTGACTTTCCAATTGCCTTATGTGCATGCAAAGATGGACGATGACTAAGGAACATTAGAAAAGAATCAATACCTTTGGAACTTGGTGATGTTGAGGAATATTCACAGAAGAGTGACAAATCTGTCTTGGAAGTATAGCCAGAAAGCTCCTACCACAGAGAGTAGTGAAATTTCATCCCATATACTTTGAAATATGGCTAGAGTACTCCATAGAATTAAGGATGACAAAACTTCATTTTACGTACCTTGAACATAATGTAAGAGTGACCAGTTCCTGGAAAAGAACATCATGCTCTGTGAAGTGGAGGGGCAGGGAAACAGAAGACAATCCTCAAAGAGATGAGTTGATACAGTGGTTGCAACAATGGACTCAGGCGTGGGAACAATCTTGAGGGTGGGGGAGGTTAGGGTGGTGTTTCCTTCTGTTGTGCATAGGGTTGGAACTCACTCAAAGGCACTAAAGGCAACAAGACCTTTGATCAAGCTTCTAGGAGGAATCAGTCCCCACAGAAAGACATAATTCTTGCTAAAGTGGAGATCAGGGGAAAATATCAGGACCCTCAATGAAATGGACTGGCACAATAATTGCAAAACTGGGCTCAAACCAGTGGTGGGATTCAAACAATTTAATAACCAATTCATTGCCCTAAAGACAGTTTTAAGTATAAAAAAATGCTCTACGCAAAGGTGATTTATTGTTTCATAGAGCTAATACTACAACAAGAACAATAAAAGAGGTTCACAAAACTAGATAATATTTCAAGAATTTTAAAGATTAATAAAAAATGTTTTGAAATACCTGACAGAAATTGGAAAAACTCTTATTGAAGATATTTTCATATTGCTATCTCATTGTTGTCCTCACTATATTCTTCCCTTTTATCTGAGCATCATTGGCTGTGTGATTTAGCCTTAATTATCTTTTCACTGGAAGAGTAGGGCCGCATTCCTTCAGAGTCAATATTCATTGTGTTGATATATTAGAAATAGTTAGGAGACTTTTCTTCTCTGAATCTATTATGTTCATCTCTGAAAACCCCCTCTCCACTTCTGAACTTACAGAAATTGTTCTCACAATACTTTTAGCACTTTAAATACTTTCAGCAATTACATAATTTAATACATGCATAATTATGAATAATTGCATAATTAATAGCTTGTTGGGGTCTGGACTGCAATGCAATGATGAAATGAATGATGGCATATGTGGTAGTCATATAATTGTCAATTTAAGTCTTAAATATGTAGGGGTGGAGTTTAGCCTGTCAATTAAATCAGTCAATGAGGTCTCTGGGTGGGTGTGACCTTCCCCTGAGAATTCTGGGAAATCCGGATTTCTTTCCTTGGAAGTGGGAGACACTTTTGCTCTTTGCTTACTCCCTGAGGAGAAGTCACATGGACCTACCCTGATGTACCCAGAACCCTGGACCTGGAGAAGCCACATGGAGACTCCTGTCAGTGCTGAGATGATTACAATGCCTCTGGATATACAAGAATTTCCATATTTGTTGGAGTTTCCATATCCATTCCATATCTGTTGACTTATGATACACGTTCAGCATCATTGCATGTGTTCTGTGAGTCTGAAGAGGACTTTATAGATGGCAATCAGACATATGAGCTAATATCGGGCTTATGGACTTGATCTGGACTGCAGTGGGATGGTTTCTTGATGTACAATAGCTCTTGTATATAAGCCTCTTCTTTATGTCCAAGGATTTGTTTCTCTAGTCAACCCAGACTAGCACAGCATGTCACCTGCTTGTGTCAAAGCATCTTTTTCTCTTTATAGTCTATATTTGTTTTCTGAAGTCACAAACACACCGGAATAGAGATGTCAACATTCATCAAAGTATAATGGGTTTCATCAAAGAAATGAATAGATAAATATTGTAAAGGTAGTTCCATTGAATGTTTTCACATATGTACTGAGTCACCATTATGATAGATGCTTTAGAATGTGCTGTTGCACAGATGAATGTTAAATAAGACTAAGAAATGCCCATTGGTGATTTCCACATTGGGATGCTGCCCAGCCACCCACCCTGGAGATAATCCTGATTGCAGTACCATCTTCACAACTGGTTCCCCTAACTCATCACAAAATTGCATCTTGGTTCTGCTGACCTGGTGTGAACCCTGTGAATTCTGCCACTGGTTCAAATGCAGGAATAATTGTGAAAGTGGTGCAGAACTGGGCAGGGTTTTGTTCTGTGATATGGAGGGTCATTCTTAATCAGAATGGACTCAGGGATACCTCACAACAATAGCAGAGAAAACATATTTTTAGGTGTATATTTAAATTACAGTAGCATGCCGTCATTCAACTTCCCTCAAGGTCAAATGGGTTTTACATCCCGAATTGCTTCTGTCGTGTTGTAGTTGTGGCTCATTCTACATGACAGAGACCTTGTTTGGCAGAATGCAACTGCCTCTTTGGGTTGTCTAGACTGTAATCTTTACAGAAGCACCGATTCCGGTTTTAGAGATGGGTGGGTTTAAACAAGCATCCTTTCAGTGAGTAATTGGGAGCTTAACCCCTGAGCCACCAGGGGTCTTTGAATTCCTCCTAAACTTCTACTTGAGCTGCAGTGATGTCTCCAGATGTCCATCTGTGGTAGTTACATAATTTCATGTCAACTGGATATATAGAATGTAGACCTGGGTTCTAGCCATCAATCAGGTCACAAGGTAACCCTCACCAGGAGGAATCTGAGAACTTCCTCTTTTTTGCCTGGGAGGAGGATTCTCTCTGCTCCACATTTCTGTTGACAAGCCACATGGAGCAATATTGATGGCAGCCAGAGCCCTAAAGGTGGAGGATCCATGTGGAGAAGCATGCCAGCACCGACATGCTTCCACCACCGATGGATCCACAAGACTAGCTAGCTGTACTCAACTTGTGGGCTGTCACCCCTGTGGGGGATCAAACAACCCTTTCACAGGAGTCACCCAATTCATAGCAGTAGCAAAATCACAGTTATAAAATAGCAATGAAAATAATTTTATGGTTGGGGTTCACCACAACATAAGGAACTTTATTAAATGGTTGTGGCATTAGGAAGGTTGAGAACCATTGCACAAGACTTTCCATGCACTGGCCTGTGATTTTCCTGCATTCAGCATCATTGCATATGTTGTGTGAGCCTGAAGAGGAATTTATAAACTGGTATTGGATAGATGGGCTAATATTAGACTTATGTTCTTGATCTGGAGTGGACTGGGATGTTTTCTTAATACACAATTGCTCTTTGATATAAAGTTCTTTATTATACACACATGAGTGTCCCTGGATTTGTTTCTGTAGTCAACCCGGACTAACACATCATCTCTCTTTTTTAGCTCTTTTTCTCTTTCATCTCTCTTGAGTTGCTCTGCGTCCCCCTGGATAGAAATGAAGCACATGCCTCTCTGTCTTGGTTCTCCAGTATTCTCTCTCACTTCAGTCTCTTTTAACCTTTAAACATGGTATTTTGACTTTCCCTGGGACCATACTCTCCTGGCATTCTGTAAATCTCTCTAAATGCCTTGCCGACTCTGGGCACATTCTGTCTACTTGAAACATTTTCCAGTGTTCAGGCTTTTTCTAGCTGACTCCAGTGACTGGTTAATAGACTCCTTTTGCTTGCATACTTTCAAATGACAGAAAATCTTCTTTTGGTGTCTGCAAACAAGTTCCCTTATGCTTTCCAGCCCTCATCAACTGCCTCCTCTCTTTCACACACACACACACACACACACACACACACACACATACAGCGTCAGCAAGGGCACCGATCATTCTTCTGAATCCCATGGGAAAGCTTTCAACCCCTGGCCTGATTGCTCTTTATCTGCCCTAACATGACAATAGCATTATTTTTCATTTGCTCTTATCTTACATGTGCAATAGAACAAAATGATGTGTAGTTGTGGGTTGAAACCACTGCCACTGCTCGGGTGTGATTTTCCATCTAGCACGGAAAGCATGACTTGACACCATACCATGTGTGCTTTTTCTCCCAGATTCAACTAGAGGCATAGGCAACACTTGCAAGAGATGCTATTTGAAGCATCAGGGCACCTGTCAGGAACATAAATATTACAGCAACCTAGTCTCTCGATTTTTATGATTATTTCAGATTTTGGGGTAGCTGTCTCTATCAAGACAGAGTAGCAATGACTTGTTAACACAATGTGAATATGTGAGTAGACAAGAAAGCTAAAATGAAATTTGTCATACTGCACATACATACTGACACTTTTACACCAAAGTAATGGCTGCTTTTAAAAACACATACACGAACGGAGATGGAAGTATTTTTTTCTATTCCTCACCTTAAGCATATTCTGGTTTGCCTGACAGAGGGATGGTTATTTCTATTTCAAATTTATAAACCAAACAGCAGAGGATCTGTGTTTATAACTGAAAGTGAATTCACCTATTTACACTTCTGCTAAAGGAATGCTGATAGTTTCCTTCTGCCTTAAAATGAGATGCTTGGATATCAGTTAGTTCTATTAGGAGCCATACATGCCTATACTGGTTGAAAAATGTATTTCTTATTCCAGACACCAAGTCTGTATTGAATACCTCCAGGTTTGATACAGAAACCCCAAACCACAGTCATAAAATGGATTTAGACTCATCAAGACCCAGCCCGGCAGAGTGGATACCCTCTTAAGGATTTCCAATCATGCAATCTTTCTGGGAGTAGGAAGCCTCATATTTCTCTTGCAGAGCAGCTGATGGGTTTGAACCACTGACCGACAAGTTAGCAGCCCAGGGCCTAACCCACAGTCCTATCAAGGACGCTTGATACCCAAACATTCCACTTTCTAAGAAGTGGAGTTCTTCAAGGATGGGGTGAAAATAGCCTTGGAAAGTATTCGCTCTAATCTGCCTCCCTGAAATCTGAAGAGCTCTCCAAATGAGCCTTGCTTCCTCTCTATTCGCATTGAGTAAAGAATGCAGATGCTGAGAAAGAGAAGAGAACCACTAACTTGGGCGAAGTTTACATATGGATGCAGAGATGTGTATCTCAAGAAAATGGCTCAGGCAGTTGTAGGGGCAAGTCTCAGATGGGTGGGTCAGCGATCAGGCTGGAGACTCATCCTGACGCATGCAGTCACAAAGGGTGTTGGTGAATCTCAGAGCAGCAAATCAGATGGCAGACTGCTGGCTCACAGGATGCAGAATCTGACCAACCCAACATCAGAAGGCATGACAGCAAGCCGCTAGATGCCATGGAGGCTAATGAATCCAAAGTCAAAGGTCAGCAGGCAATACAGCAGGTGGCTCAAGTCCTAAGAACTGCACTCAATGACAATACAGATACACGATCTGGAAAGAGAGAAGGGGGAAAAAATCCAGCAAGCATTGCCGGAATGTCTCTATTTCAGATAAAGGCTGTAACCCAGAGAATAACCCTTCCCAACTGATTGCCTCATGGAGATTATTGTATCCCACAGGAGGGATAGCAACTCTGGAGGGGTAGGGCCAGGAAACAAATCTCCCCTCAAACTCAATTTTCTTAAGGACACACTGCCTCTTCATATGTAACTCTGCCCTTCAAGTACTCTTAGTTTTAGACAAAAAGGTTGGAGGGTCAAGTCCCCACGAAGATGCCTTCGAAGAAAGGTCTGGTGAGATACTTCTGAGAAATCAACTCCTGAAAACTTTATGGCACAGAGTTCTACTCTGACACACCAGGAGGATTTGTTGGCACCTGATTTTGTGAGATGGTTAGAGCAGGGACCAGAATGTCCAACGGACATGCTCAGAAATAGGAGCTCCCAGATAGAAAGGGGTGGTACATCTAGGAGGGTAGTACACCTGGATTGGCCCCCATCTAGGTCAGGTAAGTGTAATTCAGTCAATGGGATCCACCAGTACCATCTACCACACCTCCTAGTGGAGATTCTGAAAAGCCAGGATCCGCTGCCCACCACCCTTCTTTTTCTCCAGCCAGGCGGTGGCCTCAGGACTCCCTGTGTGAATGTGAAGTGTTCTAGGGTGTCTGTGTAAAACTTGAAACTTCTTCTAACCGTCATAAAATTCACTCTGATCACAATCCAAGTTTCAGAGTGAATTCTTTCTCTGACATAGCCAATGACCGAGGTGTTTCTTGCTGGAGAGATCTAACAGTCTTAGGTGGTTGTGAAAACAGATTCCAGAACAATCTCCTCCAAAATTTCTCTTGCTCCAATTTGGATGCTCATAATTCTAAACAGATTTAAGGTTCCCTCAGGGGAACCTCCAGAAATCAAACCCACCGCGATGGAGCTCATGCTCACTCATAGCGAGCACATAGGACAGGGTCGGACTACCCTTGTGAGTTTCTGAGACTGTATGGGAGTAGAAGCTCTATTTTTTTCTCCCATAGCATGGCCAGTGGTATTGATAATCGGGCAGATCTCATTCCAATGCATAACCACTATGCCACCACGCGAACCCGGGAATCCCTTAAATCCCAGCCTCCCCCCTTCCCTTTTCTACCTCTAAGGCTCACTTCCCTCTGTTTCACTAATCTAGTGGCATTGGATCGCCACTGGACAGTCAGACTCTTCTAAGGGTCACATTTAGGAAAAGCACTTTTCTCTCTCCCTGACACCCTGCCTCCCGCCCCAAGCAAATGCAGAGTGGCTGTAATCAATGACTCCACAGAACCGACAAATTTATCTATCACCAGCCTCCATCTCCTTAAGTTCTCCTCATCATCCAGCATGAGAATAGAAAGAAACTGAGAGCGTGAAGGGAAGAAATCATACCACTAGGATAGCCATCAACTTTCATTCCAATAGTCCCAAGTCTAGGCTTTCGTTTTTTTTTTTTAAATTATAAGTGCTAATAAATTAATCTACTTGAGCTTTCATGGGATCTTAATTTCATATAAAGGGCCTTCTGTGAGTTTTTCTTTCTTTTCCCCCCTCCTTTTGACATCTTCTTTTCACTGAAAAGCTTCATCTTCTCCTTTGCACACACAGCAGCAGCAAGACAGAATTAAAGAAGGCTAAATCCCCATTACAAATTCTTCGCTGAATAGAGGTTAGAATTTAGAATCCCTGGTGTGCATGAAGCATTAGCCCAGGTAACCCTAATTTCAGACAGATTCCTTCAAGTGTAGCTAATTTTACTCTAATTCTCCAGGCATCCATTTTGTGGAAAACCCAGGAATATAAGAAAAAGTCCTTGACCCACTTAAACGATGAAAGGAGTAGTTGATGACTTGTCATTTGTCTTGCATGGAACTGAACACTTTTTTTAAGGTGAGTAACCAAATCAAGGTGAACTTTGAGACTGCTCGATAGCTCACATCTGATCTACTGTTTAAAAAACTGGCCTTGGGAGCGCTGGATTCCAGTGCCTTCTCTTGGGAATCTCCCAAATGCAGCAAACATCGGTCGATCAGGTCTCTCTCTGGGTGGGGTTCATTGTCTCTTCGTCATTAACACGGAAGGTTTCAGAGGACATGCAAAACAAACGATTTACTGCTAGATATTACTGAGTTTAAAAAGTACCAGGAAAGGTTCTGTTCTCAACAACTCTGCTGATCCCCCAGCAACTGGCCTGGCGCTCTCCCTGCAGCTTTTTCCTTCGGTGATGCGTAAGCCACGCCTTCTCTCCTCATTTGCATATTTGAGGTACCTTTCTTGGACTTTCTTTTTTTTCCTCCTCTGCTGAACTTTTCAAAGGTGTTATTTACTTGATTCACAGAAATGGATCAGTGACTTAAAAGTTGTTCCCTGAAGCATGAAAGTAGTGATGAAAATAGAAACTCAGATACCATGGCTTCGAATAACACCGTAAATATAAATAATGAACGGGGCCTGGATGCGACATGGAATGTGATTCTGTATGTGCCAAGATAACGGAATTTCTCAGTGTGATGGATTTTCACCAGCTATGACAGAAAAGTGTAAAGAGGAGCCATGGCTCTCTGGAAGTCTTACTTTGGGGGACCCACCTTCCATCTTCCCTGAAGATTGCCACACCTCTTCTTAGATGAAACTTTATTAAAGGGGAACATAGAGCCACCACATTCTCAAATAACTTTAGAGGATCATCAGATTGGCAAGTTTATCGATATTGTTTCCCAAACAAAAGTAAAGTCATGCTTTTCGGCGTTCAGTGGATATGTATTTTCCCGCCACCCTGAAGTCTCATAAAAGCGTCTCTCCTTTTAAGTGCAAAAGAGAGAAAGTCAAACAAAACAAACAGCAAAACCTTATTCCAGTCACAAGTGTACTCAATTTAATGATGGCTATTATGCTTGGGTAGGCAGTCATGTAGCTACTGGTCTTTTATCAGAGGACACGGCAGCATGCCATGTAATTGCAGTGAAATGGCAGCAGCTATTTTGCTTTCTGGTACCTTGAGACCAAGGGTGTGCAGGGTGTGTGAATCAGTCCTTGCCATGTAGGCAAAAGAAATAGAAGAAAATAGAGCAGATATGTACTGAGAACTTTGTTGGTGCCCTGGGCTTTCTATGTGTGCTTACTTCATCTGCTCAACAATCTTGGGACATACCTGTTATTCTTATGACCACTGGATGTTTGGGAACTGAACTGAGAAGGCAGTTGATTTATATGATCACTGGGGAGTCAATTCTGGAGCCTATGTGATCCCCCTACATACAAACAGTGGAGAATACTTAATACTTTTGCTTTGTACCTCACTGGAAAAGGCACCAACTAAGGGAAAAATGACAAACCAAAGCATCTAATCAAAATACTTGTAAAGGTGCACTGATATCAGTGCTTTGATGGAAAACCAATCAGAGAACAACTCTCAGATTTTAACTGTTTTTGTTCCTGGTTGATTTCCCTTGGAGGCAATCTCTCAGAGGGACAGTTGCACTCAGTCTGTGAATTAGGCATTGACCCTCTGTCTTGGAGGGAAAGGAAGCCATACCAGGTTGAAGGAGATGTAGAGCCATCCTTGGAAGGCTTCCGCCGACTGCTTTGGGAACTCTGGTGCAGGGGTAGTCCTTTAGAATTGTTCTAGGATGGAGCAAAGAGGCAAGACTTTATATACCTGTGTAGGTATTAGATATGGTGTGTCTTGGAAGATGGTACATTCTTGGGACAGGTAAGGGTCTAAGACTTGAGGGCCATCTTCCAATAGTGCTTCCAGCAGAAAGTTGAACAAGCCTTCATTCCCAAGGGGCACCTCCTCACAGCACCCATCATGATGATGGAATGAGAAATGGACAATGAGGTCACATCTTTGTTTTTGTGCTCTGAGAGTGAGGCAAAGTTGTACAAACTACTAAAATTTAAAAAGATACTAATTGAGTCTCTTGGAATGGTCATTCTTTCCTTGTGATTCCTGTGATTTGTGTATTTTGATCCTTACAGTACTCCATGTTTAGAGCTAATATATAATCCATTTTTGCAGCATTAAAAGATATCAATATTCCTTTAAAAGCCTGTATCTTTGAATAAAGGGTTTAAATGTTAATGGCTCATAAGAGCATGGGAAATACAGAGAAAAAGCTGAGATTGTGGCTGCTGAAGCTATTGAATGTTCAAAACTATATTCAGTTACACATTAAGGATGTGCACCATAGATTTCACTCAAAGTGCTTCACCATGCTACAACCAAGGATCACTTCAAAACCCAATCCATTGTTGTCAAGCGGGTCCTACCTCGTAAAGATACCACTGAGCAGGGCAGGAATGACCCCCATTGGACTTCCCGGGCCCCATCTCTCCCCTCCGGTGCAGGAGTGCTTAGCGATGGGAACCAAGTTCCCATGGTTCATCATTAAGGAGATAGACATCAAACCTACACAGAGATAGCTATGGTGCAAAACAAAACAAAAACCCCGGAAACTGTCAGCGCTGAAGAGATGGTGGAGCAACCAGCACCGTCACCATGGTGGAAGGGCCGCGCGCAAGAAGAGTGCGCTGCAATAGAAATGAATGTGGCAACATGTGTACAGAGATGCTTGATACAAATGATGTATTGAATGTTATGAGCTGTAAGAGCCCCCAATAAAATTACTCGGGGAAAAAAAAAGATTTCACTCAAAGGTGAGAGTCCTGAGGACACTTATGGATATTTTTCATCAGCCATCTCAAAAGCACCCTCAAACAAAGCTGGAAAGGTCTTTGAATTAACCTTTTGTGTTATTTGTTCATGGAACGAATGCCATGTATCTTGGTGGTTGAACAGATATGCCCATTGCTCCTTTGAAGATGGAGGGAGCCACATAAGAAAGAGCACTAGTGACCGTACAGAGATGTGAGAGCCCCCAAACCAACAGTCAGCAGAGAGATGGGAGCCTTCTACTACATGAAGGCACTAGCTTCTGTCAACCACATGCACGAGCTTGAAAGAAGATTCCTCCAGAAGCTTCCATGTAGAAGCCCCACATAGCTGGTGCATTTTTCACTGGTGATGTCTGTAGCAGAGAAGTCAGTCAAGTTCTCCTGGAACTTTGATCTTCAGGCTGTGAGCGAATAGATGTGTATTAAAATGGTAAGTTTGTAGTCACCTGTCATGCAGCAATAGAAAATAAATATAAATGGAGGGGGTTCAAAATTTTGTGGGACAATTTCCTTATCTTTCCACCCCATTTTTCTAGAAACATGTTGAGGTATCCTGTTGGCATAGTGGGTCATGGGTTGGGCGGTGAACCACAAGGCCAGCAGGGGATAACCACCACTGGATAGAAGTAAGGTTTGCTACTCTTGTGAAGTGAATCTCAGAAATCCCAAAGGGCAGTTCTACCCTGTTCTTTAGGGTTTCTATGGATTGGCCTTGACTAATTGGCAGTGAGTTTGGAGTTCTGTATATTGAGACATTCAGAAAAAGACACGCTTACATTTATTCTTCACATACCAGGATACAATCTAAATGTGCAAAAGAAAAATCACATACTTTCTTAAAGAAAGCAGGAGGGAATCCCATTACAAACTGAAAATAATCAGGATCCTTTGCCGTTATTCAAAACCATAACCAATTTAAAATAATTAGATTCAATTGTAAAAAAGTGAACAGAACTTCATGGCATAACTACTATAAATAAAACTAAAGAATAAATTTAAAATATTTGCCATGTAGACTACAAATGGGTATTATCACTAAAATATAAATAAAAACCCAAACTACTATTAAGTCAATTGTGACATATAGAAACCTTATATAAAGTTTCTAACACTTTAACATCTTTATGACAGCAGCAAGCCTCAACATTTTTTCTACAGAGCAGCTGCTGGCCTTGAACCTCTGACCTTGTGGTTAGCAGCCTGATACCTAACACTAAAAACCATCAGGGCTGCTAAAACTGATGAGAAAAAAAAGAAAATATCAATAACTTAACAGAACATTATAAAAATATGTGAGCAAATAAACTACACACAAAAAATTACAAATGGTTCTCACAGATTTGAAAAGATTCTCAATCTCATTCCTCATAGGAGACAAATACTAATTATATTAAGTTATCATTTCTCATGTGTCAATTTGATGAAAATCTAAAAGGTTGAAAATGGGAAATTTTGACAGGGTATTAAGGAAATAGTCACTCATATTTTCTGTGGGAATGCCACTTTATGCAACTCTTATGGGCATTGGTAATATCTAGGAAAATTATATATATATATATATATATATATGTCCTTTTCCTAATGCTGTCACTTCTAAGAAGCTACTGCCAAAATAACCTGGCTAAATATGAAACTATATCCAATATTAATCTCTATAGCATTATTAATGCAGCATAAGTTCACTGACTAGAGAATGGTTGAATAAACTAATGGCAAATTTGTATAATATAAATTATTTTATACATGTAATATAAGAATGAGAAAGGTCTTTTACCCATGTGAACTGAGAACCCAAATATTTGTTTTAGCTGGAAAACTAAGTATTGAAAAAAAAAGGTATATTATTTTTGATGTACGAAAAAGGCTAACTATATAAATGCAATAAAGATGTGTATATGAAAAGAACAAACTGAAGAATAAATAAAATAAATAAATGGATGCAATTCCTTATTGATATGGGGAACAGGAAGCTACCTGAAGTGTACAGTGATAGAAATGAGACTTTCAAAAACATAGTCTGTTAAATAGTTTGCATTTCAAAATTCAGAAATGTAAGTAGATTAAAACAAATTCCTAAAAGTTAAATTAAAAAAATAAATTACTGACCAGAATACAGAATGATTTTTCTCACACTGTGCTGAGGTGAATATTCTTGGAAAGCAATAAATTAAAATGAAATGCATTTGCCTAGGTGTGTATTGTTGGCCCAGCATGAAGTGTGATACAACAACATAAGCATCCATTAAGAGCTCTACTGCAGAACTTAGAGAAACTTACTGTGAATACGTTTGAATGAGAAAGACAAGAGGAAGAATAGTTTCCATAATAGACTCTTCATTGGGAAGCAAGCAATGAGGAAAAATGTAGGTGTGTGTTGGGGGTGTGAATCTTATGATCAAAGAGAAAATATTTATGACTGCCTTAAAAATTGCCAGTGGGAATTGTCTGAGGGATTGGGACAAAAGGGAGTGCGAAGTGGAAACAAGCTAAAAGGGGGTTGGGGCCGGGAAGATAGGCTCTAAAACAGATGAAAATAAGCATTCATTCTGATTGTCTGTTGGTTTTTTTTTTTAAGTATATTTGTATGTGTGTGAAATGACACACACATATATACATAGCTATATAAATATCTATTTATCTACTATAGCTATATATAAAGAAAACAAAGACATACAGTTATGCCCTCAGGGAAACCAGTTGCAGTAGGGTTGATTCAAATTTGTATGTCAGAGCACAATTAGACTCTGTGGACCTTTCAATGATAGACTTTTTGAAAGTATGAGATTGACAGGCCTTTCTTTTAAGACACTTCTGGGTGAACTCAACCCTATGGTTAGTAGCTGAGCATGTTAACTCTTTACACTATCTAGGGACCTTCATCTTATCTGTGATATGCATAAATAATGGTAGCCCAAAGCTTTGAAGAGAAGGCAGAAGTCTGAGGAAAACAGGCGAAAAAGAGAAAGGACTAGGGAAGAGAGAGAGATCCAAGGGTGCCCCGTAGGGAGGAGGCAACACTAAGTTTCCTAGGATGTTGCATCCAGGGAGAAGATGGTTTCCATTCCATGCAGTGGTATCTTCCTTAGTAAAACCTTTCCGCAGAAGTGGAGGTGGAACTGATGCCTTGCTCCTCTAAACCACCTTTTCAACTAGGGTGTCTTCTGTTTGTTGGTCAGATTGTTCTACTGTAGTTGTGTTGCTGTGATGCTGGAAGGCCTATCACCCATATATCAAAAGCCATCAGGGTCACTCAAGGTGAATAGGTTTCAGTAGAGCTTCCAGACTAAGAACAGACTACAAAGATGCAATGTTCTGTCCACTTCTGAAGGATTAGCTTTGGAAAACCTTATGAAAAACAGTAGAACACACCAGAAAAAGTGCAAGAAGACCAACTCCTCAGGTGGGAAGTTGTTCAAGAAAAGATTGAGGAAGAGTTGTTTCCTCAAAATAGAATCAACCATAATTATAAGGATGATGTAATATGAACCTTCATTTGCTGACGAGGAATGACTCAAAGTGAGAAGAAATAACCTTAAATGCCTATGAGTAATCAGAAAGTGAATGTTCAGGGTATGGACCTAGAGAAATTGGAAATCATAGAAAGTTCAATGGAAGATGCCATGATTTGCATCCCATGCATCAGTGAGCTGAAACGGACTTTCGTTGGCCATTTTGCATCAGACAGTCAGGTGGTTTACTAAGCCAGGGAGGACAGATTCAATAGGAAATACGTCACCTTTATCATAAAAACAAAACGAAAGAGCTCAAGTTTTCTCTTAAGTATGTTGCTGCCTGCAATAGGGTAATACTTATGTTTACAAGGAAGTCCATCTAGTATAATCATTATTCAAATTTATGTACCTGCTAGCAAAGTTAACGATGAGCAAATAAATGAATAACTACACCAACTTCTTGAGTTTGATGTTGATCAAACATGCAATCACAATTCATCGCTAATTCATGGCAATTGCAATAAAAAAGTTAGGAATTAAGGGAATGAAACAGTAATTGAAAAACAGATCTTGGCGACAGAAATGAAGCTGGAGCACACAGGATAGAAGTTTGAAAGATAAACGACTTCTTCATTTCAAACACTGTTTTCACCAACATAAATAGAAACTGTGCTCACAGACGTCAGAGATGGAAAGTGCAGGAATCAAGTTGACTTCCTTGGTGGGAAGAGACAATGGAAATGCTCAATGTAATTGCCAAAATGAGAGCAGAGGCGCAGAGTGCAACAGAATTGCTCATGTGCAAGTTCAAAAAGAAATTGAAAACAATTAAAGCAAGTCCACGGGAACCAACATAGACTTGAGGAGAGTAGGTTTTGTCTGCTAAGAAAAGAGGTGCATGGGGAGAGGGTTTCATGAATAACTGCAGTGGGTGACAGCAACCCCAGTGATGCCTCTGGTCTCTTGTATAAATTGGCATTGACTTAATTGCTTATGAAAACAAGCTTTGGAAGAGGGGCTTCTATGTTAGTCTGGGTAGACTTGAGAAGCAAATCCATATAAACTCTTTATGTGTATAAGAAAGAGGTTTATAGGGATCAGGTATCAGGCATCAAAGATCTAAAGGTTATATCATTATAAATGAGGGGAAGTACAGATTGGGGACATTTCAAAGGGAGAAGACAAGCCAGTCAAGGTACAGTGTAACAACAACTAAATATGCAACTTTCCTCTAGTTCTTAAATGCTTCCTTCCCCCCGCCCTCCATGATCCCAATTCTACCTTACAAATCCAGCTAGACCAGGGGACATACACTGGTACAGATAGGAACTGGAACCATGGGGAATCCAGGACAGATGATCCCTTCAGGACCAGTGGTGAGAGTGGTGATACTGGGAGGGTGGAGGGAAGGTGGAGTAGAAGGTGGAAAGGGGGAACCAATTGCAGGAATCTACATATAATCTCCTCCCTTGGGTACAGACAACAGAAAAGTGGGTAAAAGGTCACATCAGACAGTGTATGATAACTTGTAAATTATTAAGGGTTCATGAGGGAAAGGGACTGGGGAGGAAGGGGAAATCTGAGGAGCTGATACCAAAGACCTAAGTAGAAGGAGGATATTTTGAGAATGATCATGGCAACAAATGTACAAAGGTGGTCTGCATACAATAGATGAATGTATTGATTATGATGAGTTGTATGAGCGCCCAATTAAATGAATTTTTTTAAAAGAAAGAAAGAGGTTTATATACAAGAGAAACTGTACTTTAAGAAAACATCCCAACCCAGTCTGGTCCAATGCCATAAGTCTGATATTAACCCGTATGCCCAATCTACCCATATACCAATCTACAAAGTCTTATTCAGACTCATGAAACATATGCAATGAAGCCAAAAATAGGATGATCACAAGTCAGTGGGCAGAAGGTCTTTGGATCCAGTGGCATTTTAAGTATCTCAGTGTTGTCAGGGGTCACTCTGTGACCTCTCTAGTGTCAGAGGTCTGGTTGCATATATATAGCTTGTCCGGCTCAGGGCACTAGGGTATTGCAGTGTCTCCCAGGGTAGTCAACCTTGTCAGTAGAGGATCTCTCACAGAGTGAGCAGAGAGAGATGATGTATCCTGCCTCCAAGAAGGAAATACTGAATTTTCCAGAATTCTCAGGAGAAGATCATGTCCACACCACAGTCTCATTGACTATCTCCAGATTGACAGGCTAGACTCCACCCCTCCATTCTTAATTCTCAAATTGACACCAGATTAGGTGACTACCACAGGCTACTTTATATTCTGTGACATTTGGAATTTCAGAATTAGTGGGACCTTTGGGTCCTAAGAAGAGGTGAAAAGCCTGAACTGTAGGAAGCTGGAAGATTTCTTTTTCCATTCTTAGTCCACACTATGCTTCTATAGTATACAACCTCGATCACCGTAAAAGCATGCACCTAGCCCTGTGCAGGGGCTTTTGTATCTTCACCGTTTTATTCTTCTAATTCCTTATTGAAACCACCAGCTTCAGGCTTCAAGTGCCTACGTCTGGTCTTAATTCATTTTAAAAAACCTAAATCTACTCAATAGTTTTGGGTTATTGAGGCAGGGTGATAAAGTGTATGTCTTTCCATTTCAGGGATCTATGTACATAAATATCCCTAAGCAATAAAATCTTATAGCTTCGTCATTTTCAAATGGTAAGTCCCTGTGTGAGCTGGGAAGTCTAAGAAAAATGTTAGGTTTTAATATTGCAGTTAGTACTTAAGTAACCATTTCAATGATTTTATCCACATGTGATTGCAGTGTTTGCATTTCTATACTGCATATTGCTTCTCCTTATCCCATGGTTCTGAAAACAGGAAGAAATCTCCAGTCTTGAAAATAGACTAATGAAGGTAGCCCTATATAAGGAGGCCGATCTTAGAATAAACCACATAAACCACAGCACACTGCCCTGAAGAAGGGTCTCTGCAGGCATGGCTAGAGCATGAAAATGTCTTCTCTCTTATAAAACTCCCATATGTTTCCCCACCCCATAGGTTTTAACAGGGCATGCAAATATAGATGACTAGACCACTGAAATGACCCATGGTGGCCATGGCATAGTATCCATACATTTCTATTGCACTTGCTGTTTGGATTGTGTGGTAGTTACATAATCTGATGTCAATCTGGGACTTGAGAGAAGACTGAAAGGGTGGAGTCTAGTCTTTCATTCAATCAGATCATAGCCAATGAGGCCTCTTTGTGGGCATGGCTTTCTCCTGAGAATTCTGGGAAATCTTCATTTTTCTCCTTGGAGGTGGGAGAGATTCTCTGCTAACTTCCAGGAGACATTCCTGAAGAGAAGCCACATGGACCTACCCTGATGCATCTCTGGAAGCTGGAGAAACCACATGGAGACCCCTGACAGCTCTGGGTCCAAAGGCTTTCTACCTCTTGTCCTGTGATCATCCTGCGTTCAGCATCATTGCATGTGTTTTTTGAGTCTGAAGAGAACTTCATAGATTGTTATCAGACATATGGACTCATATCTGACTTATGAGCTTGGACTGGACTATGCTGGGATGTTTCCTTAATGTACAATTAACCTTTATATAAAACGCTCTTATACAAGCATGTGTGTTTTCAAATTTCTTTCTCTAGTGTACCCGGACTGACACAGACTGGAACACAGTACCAATCCTAAGTTGGCACCATTTGGTTATAGTGCTAATGCCTATTATTAGATGGATCAATCGCTCTTATTTAGAAATGTTTTATCTAACAATTCTCCCAAATAGTTTTAAATGAATTCTCTGTCTGACAGTTATTTTTTCCCACCAAGGTAATTAATTTTATATTTTCTCCCCACCATTGAATATTTCAAATCTGCACGTCTGCTGGCATTCAGTACTGTCTGTCAGAGGGGTGCCAAAAAAGTCTGCAGAATCTTGTTTGAAGGGTTTTGGTCACAGGCTTTCTTAATAGGCTATCATTTGCATAAAATGAGCTTACATTGATTACATATTTCTGATAAAGTGTTCTATTTCACAGGACTGGGGTTGGGAGAAAGCATATGTGCATCACCAGAGGCTGGTGTTCTTCCCTCTGGTCAAATGGCTGCCTGCCACTTTGAGCTCAGAACAAACATACTGCAGTTGTGAAATAATTTGTCAATGTTCCCTTTAACACTGTGGTTATGCAGTCCATCACCATTAAATGTGTACAGACCTGAGCATCTAGAGATAGAAGGAAAGACAAGAGAAACCAGAAAAAAAGAGCAGAGTAGTATAAACAGGAAAATGAGAAAGGTTTTATTACTCATTCTACACACCCTGAGCATTACAGTTGTGTCACTGTTGTAGCTGATGGGACTCCTTGTGATGCTCGAAAGCAGAGTAGAATCTCCTCCCAAGCGAGTTCTAGGTGGTCATCTTTCCTGGAACAGATTGCCAGGTGAGTGGGTTTGACTCTCCAACCTCTGAATTGGTACCCAAGTACCTTATCCATTGTGCCACCAGATCTCCAGGGTTAGTCTGGGTAGACTAGAGAAACAAATTAATAAGCATGCATATGTATATCAGAGACAGTTGTATAAAAAGGGTAATCATATATTAAGAAAACATCCCAGCCCACTCCATAAGTCCGATATTAGCCCATATGTCTGACGGCAATCTACAAAGTCCCCTTCAGACTCAAAAACACGTGCAATGATGCCAAATTCAGAACGATCACAAGCCGGTGGGTAGAAAGGCTTTGGATCCAGTAGTGTTATAAGCATCTCAGCACTGGCCGGTGTCTCCATGTGGTTTCTCTAGATGCAAGTTTCTTGCTGCATCAGGGTAGGTCCATGTGGCTTCTGGACTAAGCATGATGTCCTGGTCCCTCCTTAAAACATATCTAAAGTCCTTGAGATGATATCTTTCCATCCTTGCTCCTAAGGTGCATTCTATCTGTACTTTCTTGCAAGATAGATTTGCTAGTCTTCAGAAACCCACGCTATATTCAATCTTCTTTGCATTCCCAGAAAGCACCAAATCTTCTGCACCCTGCTTCATTTATTGCCCAACTTTCACAAGTATATGAGGTGGTTGAATGTACCGTGGCTTGGGGAAGACACACCTTAGTCCTCATAGTGATATCTTTGCCCTTTAACACTTTAAAGCAGTCTTGTGCAGGAGATTGGTCCAGTGCAATTTATTGTTTGATTTCAGGACTGTTTTCCCGTGGTTGAGGTGTACAAATGTAAGTTTGGCAAATGATTGTCAGGTTTCTCCAGGAGCAGATCACAATGGCAATGATTCTTTCTTCACCCAAGAGTCAGGTAAAAGTTCTAAGGCATACAAAGGCCAAGTGGATATCTGTACATTTAAATGTACACATATTCCTGCCTGCTAAGAGAATTGTAAGTATACCTTCCAGTCAATAATATGCACTCAGAAAACATTTATTCTCTGTCTATTTGCAACAGTTCTAGACACTTGATTAGAGGGGCCTATGGAAGAGGAAATAAGATCTGTTTATTCCCTATTGGAACCTATAGAGTCAGAGTCCCACATTTACCAAATGATCACACAGCAAATGTAAAATTGTAAGCTGAGACAACCTGGGAAAAGACAGGGCTGCAAGTGGCCTAAACCAA
The DNA here is from genome assembly GCA_004026705.1 of Nesogale talazaci. Taxonomy (NCBI): domain Eukaryota; kingdom Metazoa; phylum Chordata; class Mammalia; order Afrosoricida; family Tenrecidae; genus Nesogale; species Nesogale talazaci. The sequence goes on from PVJH01012271.1 coordinate 57,360, forward strand.
ATGAAGAGGCTCTAGGTAGTGGGTAAAAGTGGGCTCCAGTAATGAACTGTGGAAGTTCTGACATTTCCTTCACAGGTACTTCCACCACTAGGTGTCAGTTATAATGATAACCAGCCTCAGAGTGGATTCTGTCATAACATCTGAGTGACATCAAGCAAACAGCCAAACAAAAACAAACCATTTTAATTAAATGCTTGCAACCTGAACTGTGCTGTTGGTGACTTTTTGGCCTTCCATCCTTACATATGAGCATGACATTTCAAATGTCATTCGGCAGAGGAATCCCTAAGGATTCCTGTCTATTGTGCCAACTCCCTGGCAGTGTGGATACTGTTTTCCTCAGACCTCACTCAGGGCAGCTAGACTTTTGAAGAAAAAGCACATGGCAGAAATGGTCCACTTGAAATCCATGTAACAAAATTGTAGCAGCGGGATTCTGGTGACCATCACCTTGGTTTTCAGCTGAATGAGGAACCCAATGGAATATGAAGCCCAAGGTACCTTTCCCAAGAGTGTATGCTCCAGCCACTCCCCTATTTCTCCAAAGCCAAGAGGAGTGTACATCATTTCTACAATTAAAAAAATGCTACAAAGCTCATGACACAGGGAATCCAGGAACAGGAATAGAAGTAGTGGGTAGGGAGAAGACTTGGAGAAGAGGAGAGGAAGGGGAAACTGATTTCAGTGATCAATGCATAATCGCACATCGTCTCCCACCTCAGGGGAATGAACAACAGAAACCATGGGGGAAGGGAGATAGTAGTTGGTGTAAGATATGAAACTAATAATAATTTATCATTTATCAAAGGGTCAAGGCGGACTTGGGATGGGAAGAGGAGCTGATACCAAGGGTTCAAAAGAAATTATGTCTAGAAAATAATGATGGCAGCATATGTACAATTATGCTTGATACAATTGATGTGTGGATTGTTATAAGAACTACAAGAGACCCCAATAAAATGATATTTTAATAGTAAAAAATAAAACTAAAGCTTGGGAGTTATTATAAGGTATCGATAAATGTTTAAAGAATATAATCCAGTGTGTGAAGAAGCTTTGTTAGATGAATAAATGAATGGAGGTATCAAATGAAAAATAAATGAAATTCAAATCCACTTCCTGATATCTTTTTTAAAAATCCATTGTTTCTTATTCAAGTTTACAGATGAGTTTTTTTCTCCTACAGAAGTTGTTATTTTGTGTAAATTTCATTCATTATATGTACATTTTCTTGGTTGAATACCAGTTTAATACATAAATTTACAAAGTTCTATAATATCACCCTTTTGTATCCTGTTTTCTCTAGCTACCCTATATTCAAGAATAAACTAGTCTCTCGTGAAAAAAAATGGTACTCATTAAGTGAAGGATCAATTATCTTTCAAATATCATTTCATAGAGGTCTGAGCCCGGGTGGCATAAGTGGTTGAGTGCGGGACTGCGACCCGTGGGCTTGGCGGTTCAAATCCAGCGGCGGTTCTCGGGAGCAGCGCTGGGTAGCGCCCACGACCACCAGTGGGCAGTGAAAACACACAAAAAAATCATTTGATGATAACTCAACCCTCTGCTGCACTAGACATAGGGAGAGATGAAACCTGTTTTTGTAGCCACGTTTGGAATGTTGAAGTGTGACGGGATATAGAAAATGCTAACCTGCAGTAATATGCGGATGCGTTTTAGTCCATGGCCCTTCGATGAAGATTCAAGAACACAAAGGTGGAGGTCAGGATGAACTCACACCTGATGTCTGTGAAAATATTGGCAAATAAATCTAAAACAAAGTGAAGCAAAACAAATAGCAATTGCCATGGAGTGACTATCCACTTGGTAACTACAGAAACCTGCCCTCCGTGGTTGTCAATGCCTATGGACATAGAGTGTCCATCTTTCCTCTGAAGCACCTTCAGCAGGACCCAGATCTCCAACCTGGCCATTAGCAATACACCCAGCGACTGAGAAGTGAGGGGATACTATTCTGTAGTTGCTTATCTTGAGAAAGTCGTTAAACTGTCCACGTGGATTCAGTACATTGTTGTTATTACAGACCATCCTGTCGGTTCCTACACAGAGTGATCTTGGTGCATGACAAAGAAGTGGTCCCCAGTCCCGTGTCTTCATTCTGTCTGGGGTAAAACACAAATCCTCGCAGGAGGTGGAACCATAATGAACTGGTTTGAAGCCCTGATGTTACCTTCTACTGGAGTGTAACACCGTCAGCACCTGCAGTCAGTGTTGTTCTGCTCACTAAGGAAAACTGGTGACTTCCCGGAGTCAACTGTGAGAATCAAGCAGCGTTCGAGGAGCAGCAACTGTAAGCAGTATAAAACTGGAATACGTCTCTCCTAATTCAAGCTTACATGATTGAAGACAAAATTTGATGATGGAGGACAGTCATATCGACACAGGCACTAAAACAGTACTGTTAGGTGACAAAATAAACTTTTACTTTCGGGAAATTTGTTTCAAATGTGCCCTTGAAGTGAGACTTTGGTCCATCCCTTCCCCACTCAAACATAATTCATGCTGATATGTGATGTCCTTATGAACCCATGGAAAATAGGGTATGCTCTTTGAAGTTTGTTTTCTTGGAACTAGATTTGACTCAACAATATCCATGAACCCCAAACCCCAACCGAAGACAACATCAAGCCATTTCTGATTTCATAGTGACTCTCTATGGGATTTCCAAGAGTGTACGTCTTTATGAGGGTGGGCAGCTTCATCTTTTTCCCTCAGAGGGGCAGGTAGGTTTGAACCACTGACGCTGCAGGTATCAGCAGGTATCATGCTTTACTAGTTTTACCTCCTCATAGCAATTCCAGCCTTCACCCTGATAGATGAGCACATGATGCCTTGAGAAAGGAAAGAGTGGAGAAAGGGAGTCTGATTTATACTTCCATAAAGTATAAATGGTTTTGTTTAGTAGGTTTCTCAAAATTAACACACCTGTTGGAAGATGCAAATTCATTATCTTCAGCATTATATTTTAACATCAAGACCAATGACAGCCCAGTGAAGTGCCTGATTTGTCTTAAAAGCACACAGAAAAACAACATGTGTGTGAGTGCATTTGTGTACCCATACAGGTAGATGTGTACAGATGTGTATATAAATGTGTAAGTATGCACGCACATACATAATATCTATCTAGGTCTTAATAAAGATAAATGGCTAGCCTCAGGGTATAAGAGATAAGGGCAGAAAGAGCTCATATATATATATTTACCTTATCTCCACAACTCTAGATTGCCCTGTAGACTATATGATGCCTTACAGTAATTTTAGCCTTTAAAAAATGCACTCCTTTTTGACTATGATGGGGAATTTATTGCTTTGGTGATAAGCTCTTTAATAATATGCAGAATGTTTTCCTGCTAATTCTACTGCTCGCCTTTGGATTCCATTTAACCACAGTTGTGTCCTTTGGGGTCAGAGGCACATATGTTCATTTTATTATCTCTTCTTCTGGATTCCACTCCATTGGCCTCTGCCAGGCTTGTTCTGACCTGGCCTAAGCTAGAAATCAAACAACTTCAGAAAGTTGAGATAAACGCATGGATGGGCTGTGCAATTAATTGTTAAGGGAGGGGGCTTGCAGATTTGGGGTTACCTCATTCCTTCCCCTCCCCTGGTTCTCTTTTTTCTCTGTGGTTGATATCAATGAGGATAGAATTGCTACCAGAATCCAAGATTGACACTTAAGGACTATTCTGATGAATGACCATTTGCTTCTCTGATCACCTTCCATTTTTAACCAGGGTGCACACTCGGACTATCTCGGGGACCGTTGTGGGGTAATGCCGAGTTGGTTGTGATTCATCTCTGACTCTAAGTGCAATAGAACAAAGCACTTCTTGACCTTGCATCATTCTCCAACTGTTGCTATTTTTAAGTCCACTTTTGCAGGTACTGCGTAACTCTGTCTCTTTGAGCAGTGGCTCCCAACCTTCCTAACCAACCCTTTAACACAGTTCCTCATAAAAGTATTTTTGTTGTTACTTCATAGCTGCAATTTTGCTACTGTTATGCATTGGGTGACCCCTGTGAAAGGGTTGATTGAGCCCCACAGGAGTCACAACCCACTGGTTGAGAACCGTTGTCTTTGAGGGTCTTTCTCTTGTTCACTGACACTCTGCCATGTATGACTAGTCTTTCCTAAAGACATGGACAAAGAATATGAGGAGATCTCATCATCCTTACATCAGCAGAGCCTCTCATACTTTCAAGGCAGGTTGGTTCTGATGGTTCTGTAAGGTCTTCCCCATGACCCTAATTCAAATGGATCAGTACTTCTCCAATCTGTATTACTTCTTGTCCAACCAGTAGTGTGGTAGTGTTGGAATGCTGACTGCATTCTTGGTGATTTGATCCCATCAGGCAATGTAGAGGAAAAAGGGCTACCCACTTACATAAAGATTTATTGTCTCAGAGCCTCTATCCAGGATCACTCTGCGTCAGAATCAACTGGATAGAAATGAAGTTAATAGCAGGGGTAGATTTACTTATGTTTTATAGACTGACTTGCTCAGTTTGAGCTTGAAAGACAAGGCTGCTGATACTGCCAGCAGTGCATAAAGCTTTGGTTTAAAATATGTGATTGTGCAGTACTGAAATGATTTGCCCATTCTGCAACCATTTTTTTTTAGTCACGAGCTCAAGAAAGTAATTGTGAAACTATCTGGTGGGGGCATGGAAGTTCATACTTCTATTCCACTTATATGCACGTGTGACATTATCTGTAATAAAAATGATTAAGTAATTGATAATCATGCTGTTATTGAACAGAAATTATAAGAACCCTAATAGCGCGTGTTTGCTTTACCGATCTGTAGCTAAATCTGGAATAATTTATTCATGTTCACCATTTGACCACTCCATAGGCCAAGTGCCAGTGTAAATTTGAAATCTAAGCCTCACAGTTTCCCAGGTTGCCATTGGTAAGAGCCGAATGGTGTGGCAAAGAGCCATGTGCCCAGGCAGCACAGAGAAGAGACTGACAACAAAGACCCAGGCAACCAGAGAGGCACGAGAATTCATTGCTTCTCTCTGGGCACAAGCAAGGTGCATTCTAGAGAGTGGGAGGCTGGTTGCTATCAAAGGAGAAGCAGGAGAGAAAGACTGAGCATAGCCAGAAGCTAGGGATTAGGTCAAAATAAGCAGAGATTGTAAGGCAGCTCCCCAGCCTCTCATGCATGGCAGTTTAGTACTTTAGACTGAAGTTTCCTCATTTTATGGGAAGCAATAAAAAGCTTGCAAAGTCTCAGGAGCTGTCTACTGAGCCCAACCATATCTTAAAGGAATGTGCTTTCCTGTGGGACCACAAATCTGGATAGCCTTAAATAATTCTCTCAAATTCCTCCAATATGAACAGCACACAGGGAGTTCACAGATAGAAGGAAACCTGTACAGAAAATGCTTTAAAAAATGATTGGGTTGAAAGATACATATCAAGCTGTTTGCCTGTCTAACCATTATTTAAATGTACAATTCAGTGGCATTAGATCCATTCAGAATGCTGTTCACACTCCACAACTTCCAAATATTTTCCAGAAGGCCAGCAGTTTGAAACCACCAGCCACTCTGCCGGAGAATGACAGATTTTCTATGCCTGCAAAGAGTTATAGGCTTAGAAATTCACACAAGCCATGGTACTACCCTGTCCTCAGTCAGAATTGACTCGGTGGCAGTGAGACTGGTTTGGAGGAGGTGATTCATGTTTTCCACTGTCCCAGATAGAAATCCAACAGTCCTTCAACAGGTGCTCCCCATTTCCCCTTCCAGGAGGCCCCATTCACTAATACCTTGGGACCTCTATGCCTTTGCCTATTCTAGGTAGTTTAAATAGACAAGATTTGCATTGTCTCTTCCTTTGAGTCTGCCATGCTACTCAGCAGTGCATTTCTAGCTATCCTTTCCTTTAGGTGTTACCACTGTGGGCAGGTTCCAGACCTTGACTGTTGGTATGGCAGCTAGTCTCTTGATAGACCCCAGAGCCATCATATGTATCAGAACATGATGCTTCCATGTGATGGAATAAGGCACAAGGACAAACTCACTCCTCACATAGAGAGATGGTGAGTTTCCAAAAATCAAGTCCTTAATTGGAACATTTGTTTTGTGGACCATGGGACTGTACCCCAGTCTTCCAAGAGCATGGTCCCCCTTAGTCACACAAGACCCTCTAGGTAGCTCCCCAGCCAGGGATCTAGGGCTTCCTTATCCACCCAGTCTCACCACCACAGAGTAGGCCTTGTGAGAGGGCAGGGGTCTGGGCAGTCAGGCAGCCCTCACTCCTGGTTGACGCATGAATTCCTGTGCCTCCCTTCTCTGTCTTACCCCTCTCAAATACCCAAGTCTGAGAGCTGCTGAAGTATTGACACACCACCTGGACTGTGGAAGTGACAGACAGGTCTTTTGGGAGATTCTCCGAAGTTCCTTTGCCTCCTCAGGATGAGGCAGTCCCTCCTTCTGCATACCTCTAGCCAAGCCAGCTCTTTGGCCCTTCTGGGTAAAATCAACCCCCACCTCAGCACCCCACCCTCCAACGCAGTCTTCCTCATTCCTTCTCCCAAACCTTCCCTCCCTCATACCCTTTCTGGTCCAGCTCTTTCTTAATGCATGCATTGATGACATAGTCGGTTTGTTTGCTTGTTTGTTTTACTGTTGTCATCAATTGGAAATGTAAGCTAGGGAGAGGTAGCCCGTAAATGAGAGGATTTTCGGTGTTTTGAGTTGTTTCTAACTCATAGCAACTCTGGGCACAACAGAACAAAACATGACCCTGAAAACATGACCCTGGTCCATTGCTGTTGTTACCATTGCTATGTTTGAACCCATTGTTGCAGCCACTGAACCAATACATTGCTTTGACGGTCTTCCTCCTTTTTGCCAATCCTCAAATTTACCAAGAATGATGCTCTTCTCCAAGGATGGGTCCCTCTAAAGGATATGTAAAGTGGGCTATACATTGAACGACTAACCACAAATTTGGCATTTCAAACCCACCATTCACTCCTGGGGAGAAAGATGATGCTCTCTGTTCCTCTAACAATTTAAAAATCTCAGAATCCCCAAGGGGCAGTTCAGCTCTGTCCTGTAAGATGGCTATGAGCTGGAATTTTGAATTGGGCCTTTGATCATTTTGTGTTTGAGTTGTAGGGTTTTTTTTTAATACTTTCTGGATATTAAATTCTTATTGGATATATGGTTCCGGAACATTTCCTCCCCATTCTCTAGGATGGCTCTTAAAATATTTGGTGAAGTCTTCCAATGTACATATAGCTATCATTTTCATGAAGTCTAGTTTGTCTCTATTATTTTTATGCCTTGTGTGTTTGGCTTCATATCTGAGTATTTATTGTGAAAGATCAGTTTTGCAGCTTAAACCTTCCAAAAATACACATTTATTTGAATGAACTCAGTAAAGGATTCCTAGCTCTTTTTCTAAAAGCTTGGCACCAATCCAAGATGTTAAATGCAAAGAGAAAGTCATTACCCTTGAGGATGTATTTGCCTGTGGTTCCTGAACCCCATGGTAGCCTCGCCCTCTGGTGTCTGAAGTGGAAATTTTGTCCAGACCTTCACTGGTCATACGGACCAGGGCTGAACGCACTGCTCAAGATTAATTCTGGAGACTGTAGGCCCTCCCTCTTTGATCATTCATGTGTCTTCCATTCAAACCTCCATTCCATCCTTCAGTGCTAACGAGGCATCTCTTGGATTTAAGTAGAGCAACAGGTTC